>BEWF01000015.1:0-193003 GCA_002583695.1 Pleurotus salmoneostramineus
CGCTTGGACAATCCTTTCGGGGAAAGTTTTCGTGTTTCGTGTCTGGATTCTGGGCTGCCACGTAGTAAGTAGCATAGAACGTAGTGGTTAGCCCCTCTGGATTCGAATCATCATTCGATGCAAGGATTTTGGAGGAATAATAGGCTGGATGGTCCTTTTGGGAAGAGGTATTGTATTCCGTGTCTGGAGTCTGGGGTCTGCGACGCATTGAAGAAGACAGACATGTAGCACGCGTGAAAAGGAATCGGGGTGAGAGGAGCTGTAGTATAATGATACTTAGTCTCCTTCTTGGCCGGCGTTTTGTTGGCGTAGGGCTTCATCTTCTAGAGAGAAGAAACGGACCGATCAAGTTCGGCTAAGCGCGATCTCTGATTGGCTCGATCGCGAGCGCTGGTTATGACTCAGCGGGCGCTCGATCAAAGTGTTCCCCGAACCCCGGGCCAAAAAACGTCTGACTTCTAGGTTTCACTACTAGGCCACGTCCAAGCCAAACTCTCGAAGCTAAAGCGTCTTCATCGAAGAGCAAGGACGAAGCTCCTGCCGTTGGGGAGGAACCGCCGAAAAAGAAGTCTAATTGGTACGCGATGAAGGCAGCTAAGATGGCCGGTCCAAGTGCACCTGGATCCAAGGAGGTTCCTGAGCCAGCTTCGGAAGACTGTCTCGCTGGCCTGGCTTTTGTTTTCACCGGAGAATTAAGTAGCTTTTCGCGGAACGAGGCTATTGACATTGCCAAGCGCTTTGGAGGGTGCGTCGACTGGTTTGGCTTAGTTCGGCAGCTTCTCATTGCTATACAGTCGCGTTGTCGGCCAGCCTTCGAGCAAGACCGATTATATCATCCTCGGTGAAGATGCTGGCCCTTCCAAGCTTGCTGCTATCAAGAAGCATAATTTCAAGACACTTTCTGAAGACGAGTTCCTCAACTTGATTGCTACGAGGAAAGGTCCAGGGAACGGCAAAGGCTTCGATGAGAAAACAAAGAAGAAAATGGAGCAGGAACAGGAAGCCATACGACACGCAGCCAAAGAGATGGAAAGGCGAGGTGCTTCACGTCGTTGGGAGAATTAACTGAAAACTCATCCCGCTCGGGCTCGCAACCTGGATGCGCCAGAGAAGGACCTCAAGTTATTGAACTTGATGGATTGAGCCGCCTCTTCAATATCAGATGGTGATTTGGTGGATGCTCTAATCCACGGGTGCGTCGACGTTCGCCCCTTTCACTCCTAGTCTTGACATGTCCTCGGATAGTTCTGAGCAACATTGGTCGTTAATGCCCCTCCATGCCGTATGTTCCGCAGTCCGGCCCTCATCATTCCTCTATGGTCAAGGAGCTGGCTATGGGGGACCCAATGCGATGTCGTTCCCTCAGTACGTTGTTTATGCGCACCTCGCCCCAGGCAATATGACTAAACGCCTTCCAGGTGGCTAGGACAGAACTCAAAGCGGAACAAACTCAACCGTCAATTGACCGATGTTCAGGTCCGCATGCGGCTCAAGGTTTCTGGTGACAAATCAGAAATACGGCAGTCTTATCTGCCTGCGCTCTACCCTTATATCGTGAAGCCTCTGATAGACGAAGGCTCGGTTGGTCTTCCACATCTTCACCTGAGTTTCTAATTGATATTTGTCCCAGGCCGCCCTAGAGGATGTCATCGAGCGCATGGATGAGTACTACCTGTCCAAAGACGACTGGGACACCGTCGTTGAGCTGGGTGTTGATCAAAGCAAAGACGAGCTCGTTCTGAGACAGATACCGACAGCGACGAAGACAGCCTTCAC
Source organism: Pleurotus salmoneostramineus (assembly GCA_002583695.1). NCBI lineage: Eukaryota > Fungi > Basidiomycota > Agaricomycetes > Agaricales > Pleurotaceae > Pleurotus > Pleurotus salmoneostramineus. The sequence continues at coordinate 1,777 of BEWF01000015.1, forward strand.
CAGAAAGTCAGGTGATCCGCTGCTCCTACCCTCATCTTCACGCTGAACACGTATATAGATATAACGCTGGTGAACACCCCATTCCGTTCCACAAAGCTGTCGATCTGGGCAAGGCTCCCAAGAAGCTTGCGTCTGCCGGTCCGGCACCAGATATTGAAGATGCGTTTGACGTTCGTGTTGTTATCTCCCGCGTTGTCAATTATCCTCTAATCTTCTTTTCCCTCAGCTTGACGATGTCGTTGATGAAGCCTCGGATGATGAGAAGGCTCAAGACCCAGATGACCTCAGCAAGGATAGTCTATTCAAGGTCGCGAAGAAGAAAGCCCCGGGTAAAACTGGCGCTGCATCTTCAGGAAAGAGCCGGAGCAAGAAAAAGGATGTATCATAATGATCTTCATACTATCACGTCGCAAATCTATTCTCGTCATTTTGTATCCTTTCCATCAAGATCACTCAGTATGTACTTGACACCGTTGCCATGAGTTTTTGTGGGCCGACTAGCTCAGCTGGTTAGAGCGTCGTGCTAATAACGCGAAGGTCTTGGGTTCGATCCCCACGTTGGCCACGACATCGGTGTTGCGTATGTTTTTGACATCCGTCTCCATCCACCTTCGTCGAGGTTTTCGAGGTTCGGCCTTCGAGTTCGCTTAATATTGATCAAATCGAATGAAAAGGACTACGGAGATATCTTACATGCAGGCTTACAACTACCCTTCTACAAATATTACGAGTCGTGATCTAGCTGAATCAACCTCTCCAATATCAAATCATTGTCGTACTGAGTGAAAGCGCCGCGTATAATGTCCTTCCATATGTCCCAGCGCCAGTAGTCATAACGCGACGCCATGGCAGTTTCCCAGTACTCCGGCATCCATCCTGCAGTTTCCCAGTCGATCAAACCGACAGGTTGGCAGTTTTCATCTACGATAATGTTGTGCGGTACGATGTCCCCATGTGTAAGGCAGATGCGATATTTCTTCTTAAGTCTCTCGTCTACCAGCCGACGTATATGTCTATCTTTCATTCGCTCGTCTCGAACGGTGCAAAAGCCTTGAGAATGGAAGTCGGCCGTGTCGCGATATGGACCAACAAGGTGGTTGCTGATTCGGTAGCTCTTGAAACGACCACCAAGAAAACCAGACACCCTTTCTGGAGGGAAATCGGGAGGTGACGGTATCTCGTGCAGCTGCGCAGTCCATGAGGCTATTGTTTCTTCAAATGAGCATCTTTGTTCTGCTGTAGCATCGCTCAACAGAAAGCCTTGGCCACGCTCGTATAGGAGTCTTCCTGGGATTTCGGTCATGACGAACATCCACGAGATGGATTTACCATCTGGTCCTGGCTTCCACCACTTGGGAGCGTTTGTATGCCAAATCGGATCTGGGTCCAGGAGACTGAGAGTGCTAGTAGTTGGTATAACGTCGAGGATTGTAGGAACGGGAATGGTAGTGTTCTTCCGTACGAAGTCCACCACCAAAGGTTCGTCAGGCGTTAGACCAAATTTGACATAGAGGCCAATGGGGAGTTTGTAGGTCGTACTGATGTCCCGCTTTCCAATTCTGCGAATGAGAAAGCAATAAACCCATGAGCGCACGACCCTCGGGGCTTTAAGCCAGAGCCACCAGAGGGTTGATGAAACTGTTGGAGACCTGACAATTTTTTAGTTTCGCTAGTTTCTGAACGGCTAGGTGGCTTACCACTCATAGTGGAACATCTTGTAAAACGACTGAGCTCGCCGCATTGTGCGATTGTGAGAGAGGAGTCGAATCCGATCGGCCTGGTCACGAGGCCGCTCGTAGATGCAAAGCCACTTCTTCACCGAAAGCTGCTGAAGGGGTATTGAGTCTACTTATTGGACATGCTCCCTCAAAGCTGTGGCGGTAGACATTCCGCAACCCTTCGCTTGTTGGACTAAAGTAACTGAACATTGATTGAGAAAGCGCAACAACGGGAAACATACAATAAAACTAAAGGAGAAGTCTGCCTGCCCATCTCGGAACAGGTATGGATTCCCTGATGTTATCAATGCCCGATATCCAGCAAATCAACCGCTCGAAACCTATGCCAAAACCTCCATGTGGCGAGCTACCATGTCGACGGAGGTCAACGTACCATTCGAGGTCCTTTGAGGCCGAAGGCGGCAATGCGTTGAGGAGTCGGTCGAGACGGTCCTCACGTACAGAACCGCCAGCGAGTTCACCGATACCCGGTACGAGCAAGTCGAAGCAGCCGACAGTCCTTCCATCGGGGTTGATACGCATGTAGAACGGCTTGACGTCCTTTGGATAGTCCGTCACGAAGAGAGGGCTTTTGACAACTTCTTCCGCTAGGAACTTTTCATGCTCACTCTGGAGCCCATTCCCCCACTTCACTGGGAATTTGAAATTCTGTTCGCTCTCTTTGAGGATGTTAATCGCCTCATCATACGTCATGCGAGACCATGGTTTGCGCAAATTTGCATCCAAGTCCAACGCGTGGCTGTCTTCGAGTATTCCCGGCGAAGCATCGTGGATGGAAGTCAAGAGATGTTTGAGACTGCCTTCGACGGTGTCGCATATTTTGCCGAGCTCATTGCCGGAATCCAAGTTCCATTCTGCCTCGAGCATCCAGAACTCTGATAGGTGACGCCCGGTCATGGAGTGCTCTGCACGAAAGCAGGGACCAAGAGTATACACCCGTCCCATTGCCCAAGCTAGAGCCTCCAGGTGGAGTTGCGCAGAGACGCTGAGATACGCTGGGCGGGAGAAGAATTCAGCTGAATGATCCTGTTCGGATGATGGAGTAGCGTCTGGATGGAGAGCGGCGGGTGCCAACTTGAACGCTTCGCCAGCGCCTTCGCAATCGTTACCCGTCAAGATTGGCGTATGGACGTTGATGAATCCTTGGTTCTGCAAGGCGGCATAAGGCGACGACGCGTGCAAAGGTCGGCGTTGGCAACGTACCTCGAACCATGCACCCAGAGTACGTGCTGTATGACTCCGCAATCTGAGCATAGCAGCAATCCTATCCGTCCGAGCGCGTAAATGGACATTATCCCTCAGATACTCCGTCGACAAAGTCTGCTTTTGGATTGGGTACGTCTGAGATGCACTATGAGGAATGATTCGATTTGAGAGAGAGAAGACGGACTTGAGGATCAGATTCACCTAAGACCTCTAAGTCTTTGACAAGAAGTTCTTTCTCTTGGCCTTGGGAAGGGCTGGCGACGAGGTCACCTTTAACGAGGACTGAGGCACCATTCGTAAGACTGCAACTCAGTACATCGCTCCTTTGCTCAGAGAAAGGCGAAAACACACTCTTTGGCAACGCTTGGGTCCGGGAAAACGAGCTGCAGTCCTCGTATGTCGCTCCCATCGGAGACAACCGCGAACGCAACTTTTTTCTGTTTGCGAACAGATTTAATCCAACCATTGATGGCGACGCGTTGAGGAGTGTTCGCTGTCGATGGCGCCGCCGACATGAGTTTGTGTATTGTTGCAGAATGGTATAGACGTCGAGCGAACGACATGATGGTAGGAAGGAAAGCAGGCTACGTACATTCTGGCCAAGCTATTCTCTTTTCCTCCTTCTCCCTCCACAACACATTCAAACGGCAAAGGCAGCATTCGATGCACGGTTCAGCACGTCAGATGGATTGGTACACGGACAACATGAAAAGTACGAGAAAAGGAGAAAAGAACATTGTATGCACAGATTTTCTTCGTCCAAGGAAATACTGAGGCAGCAACTAGGCTTTTAGAAACCCCTGCCTCGTCCTCTTCCCCGCCCCCGTCCTCCTCGTCCACCACGGTCGCCGCCGCCACGACCACCTCTTCCTCTTCCACGTGCATCAGCCTCCTTCTTCCTGCCTTTAGGTTTGGGCGCGTCGTCCACGAGCAGCGTGTCCAAGGGAAGAGCGTCAGGGAGGACGAAGTATCGGATGTTATTTCCTCGTATTGAGAGGGAATCGAGCGATGTAGGATCGCGGTTTCTCGTGGTCATTTTGACTGTTTTAAGGTGCGTATTCATTTGCATATCAACGCCTAGATCCATTGACAAGATGATGAGTAGATGAAGGGTCAATGAACATCTGAACAGACCAGTAATCGTGCCATGGACGACCGAGCCGTTCTTCAGCTCGATGGTCACGGTCTCATTGTTGAGTTTCATCAAAAATCTAGAAAGAAAAAGACATACGAAAGGTGAGATGCATGACCATGAAAGTAAGGATGATGTATACTCACCGAACCAACTTCATCTTGGATTAGCCAGCACGTTATTCGTTGGATTGATATGGGCTGGACGTCGTCAGAAACGACGAGGACTAGGGCGCGTGCACTGTCGATGCGCCAAGATTGATCGTGAGAACATCTATCTATTGATCGTGGGAGTCCTGTTTATTGACTGTGGGAACCTTCCTAAGTTGACCTCAAAATTTCTGTATTCTCCCCTTCGAGGTTACCTTCTACATTCTCCCGAAAATGCGATACTACGAACAGCGATACCCAGAGGTTGACGAGCTTGTCATGGTACAAGTTCGTCAGATCGCCGAAATGGGAGCCTATGTCAAATTGGTGAGCATGATCCTGGATTCTGGACGAGTAGCTGTTGACTCAATCCCAATCGATATGCTTTTTCGCCGGACCTATCGTGCCAGTAGCTGGAATACGACAATATCGAAGGGATGATTCTGCTTTCGGAACTTTCAAGACGTCGCATTCGGTCGATTCAAAAGTTGATCCGTGTTGGTAGGAATGAAGTTGTGGTTGTACTTCGTGTGGATAAAGAGAAGGGTTAGTGCGATCTGTCCCATTCATTATCTCGTTTATACTACTGGGTGTGTGCTCATGTATACACTTGCACCGATCATGCAAATAGGCTATATCGATCTCTCAAAACGACGTGTTTCCGCTGAGGATATTACAAAATGCGAAGAACGGTACATGAAGTCGAAAACGGTTGCTTCCATCATGAGACATGTTGCATCGAAAATACCCTCAGCTGACGCAGCTACCTCGGATCCTGCAGCCCCGGAGGCGCAGGCACCTGTCGCGGATGCTGACCAGCAGGGCAAGGAGAAGGAGTCGAAGAGATCGAAACGCGCCAAGCAAGCTCAGAACGCTGACGAGGGCGCGCCTGCTGAGGATGATGCTGGGGGGTATAGAATGGGGCCGAATGAAGAGGAGAGGCTGGAAAAGCTGTATGAACAGATCGCCTGGCCTTTGGGGATCAAATTTGGACACCCATACGATGCTTTCAAACTTGCTCTAACGTCAGTAACCTTTGAAGCGATCTCCTTGCTTGTGTTCAATTTGATTTCTTGACAGGGAGCCAGATAATGTAGTCTCATCGCTGCCCACACCAATCCCCCAATCAACGCTTACCATCCTGTTGTCGACGATCGCACGAAGGCTCACACCGCAACCTATCAAGCTCCGAGCCGATATCGAGCTTACCTGTTATACGCCAGCCGGTATAGATGCGATCAAGAAGGCCTTAAAAGCTGGCGAGAAAGCCAGCACGGAAGCTGTTCCTATCAAAGCTAAATTGGTTGCACCACCATTGTACGTCTTGAGCACGAATGCTACGGACAAAGTGAGTTATTGCATATGATTTTTGGCTGCCGATGCTGACTTGGCCTTTCAATATTAGTATGCCGCTGTCGAGCGACTGGAACGTGCCATCGAATCAATCCAGAGTACGATTGAAGACCAGGGTGGCGCGCTCATTGTCAAGATGAAGGTATGGCCCTCGTTGGTATCCTCACTTTCCACCTTACTTCATATTGACCCGTCTATCTATAGCCCAAAGCCGTATCGGAGACGGATGAGCAAGACCTTGCCCAACTTATGGCCAAGGCCGAGCAAGAGAACGAAGAAGTATCGGGAGACGAAGAGGAGGAGGAAGTCTAACACTAACTTTAACAACGCCACGCCATATCTAGATACACTTTTCGCCCTGCGCACACGTCGTTATAACCTGTTGTACGAACATCGCTATTTACTTCTCAAATCTACTCGGAAGACGCTCTCCATCCGTGAAGATACTACCCGCATCGATTTTGTGGCGGTATTTGTAAGAAGTTTTTTTCTCGACAAGAGGATCCATTGGGGTTGAACATCCGCGGTTCGTTCGACTATCTTACTGAATACTACACGTCTGCGTTTACCAGGCTACGATCAACCCACCTCTAACATTCCCCAACACCGGATGGGAGGCCCAACGCGACCACCGTGACATGTGCATGTGACCACCGCCAGGCCAGGGACAGCTCATAGAGCGCCTGGCTCTGGAAGGACGGGGATAGGTCTACGGGACGGGCCCTCGAGAGTTCCCTTCAGTACCATGCTCCCAGACGGACGAAGGTCGATGACTCCCTAGACATGTCAGAGACATGTTTAGGCGACGTGTTGGCTGGACTCTCTCTGGAAGCATGGACAGCAGGTACTGCTCCACAAGTGGTGAGTTTTGTTTATTTCTTGTGCACGACAAAAACAGGCGACTTACATCCCTCTATCTTTTCACATCCCACAGGTCCGGTACGCTGCTCAGGTTTCTGATGGCACAGATGACGAACATAAGGTGGTTCCAGACGACGCTATCTCTTAACGTCCACGATCGCTCAGAGAGCATCTGGACGGAGATAGGACAGTCGGCTGGGGTCATTGAACGGTTCGCTTCAGTGCGATCATCCCGGGTGGATGCAGGCCATGGCCCCCTAGATGCGAAAGACAGTGTTTAGGTGTTGCTTTGGCTCTGTACAGATGGCGAACACCGACGAACCCAGAAGGCCCTATCTCGCATGACCACCCAGGAATCGCTCTGTGAGCGACTGGTTCTTGTAGGACGGAGATAGGGACCACCGGACGGGTCGTCGAGCGGTTTCCTTCAGTGCAGACTCTCCTGGATAGATGACGGCTACAGTGGCCACCTAGACGCGTCAAGAAGGCGTCTAGGCAAAGCTGTAGCCCGAGTTCGGGAGCACCCATTTGCTACCACCAGCTGGTGGATAGTCTTTCTCCATACTTATAAGCAGCCGCCCTGTCGTGTACATATATTTAGTCTTTGCTACCAATATGAATCACAGACGTTTTAACGGAAGACTTGCCTTGGTATCGATGATGAGGAAACCAAAGCCTCCTCCCCGACGCTTCCTATCTTGGGACTGCTTTCACTTGCAAGCATGGAATACTCTTCAGCTTGAGATCTGAAACCAGCATTCATTCATCATTCGCGGAACACAAAAGAGAGAAGCTCTTCTTTGCGCCTTGAGAATCGCCCCATGGTTTCGGACCTCCGTCTCAAAGGAATTCGCGTCAGCTTGGTTGTCCTGGATATATGTACTCGAGTTACTAAGTGTGCTGTGAGTTTGTCTGAAAGCAATCTCTTCCATGCACCTACGCTCTGTCGAGATGTCCTACTTGAAGTCCGATAGAGAGTCTGGGATGGTCGAACGTACTTCGAGGTTACGGACAAGTCGGAGGGGGGAGTCGCTATTCTGCCTAGCATCGTCGGGAAGGACGGATACTCCACCTGGTAGTGCGCTCGGCCACACTGGTAGCCAGTTGGTTTGTCGTCCAACGAAACCACCTTGGTAAACTTTCGGTTGGTAATGCACACAGTTGACGATACTGAAATGCTTTTGTTTCCAATTAATCATCCTACTACGACAATCATGCACCGACACCGATACTTCGAATATATTCCAAACGATACGGATTCGCATCTGTAACCTCACTGCGGTTGTGGGGAATCCACTTGGGCTCGTCCTAAGTATGTCGATGGTCAATCAAAGTCGAGGTACGAGTGATGAGTGATGGTCTCACTTTGAAGAGACGAAGGGCCTTGATATTGTTCTGCTCATCCAGTGTAAAACGGTGATAGATACCAGCTGGAATGACAATGAGGTCTCCTGGCGTGACGGCAATACGGATCCACTCGTCAGAAGATGTTTCTGTCAAGTAAGTAATGGTAATGAGTATTTGTTGAGCAAAAGGCAGCACGACATACTCACCTCGAACATCAAAGAACCCGCTGCCAGAGAGGATGTAACGAATCTCCTCATCTTCATGCATATGCCTGATATTTGCGTCATCAAATATCCAAGGTGTTTCACGAACTAGTGAACATACTCTTGGAAGAAACCTTTTATCTTCTCCTCGTATATCTATGACCCTATTTTGAGCCTCGCCACATCACCGACTCAACTGCTCAACCCACCTCACCCATTCCCTCTTTGGAGACATTGATAGTATCCCTATTTTTGTAGTCTCGTTCCTTGGCAATGGCGTCGATCTTTGCTTCATACCCCTCAACTGGAACCTCCCAATACTTGACGCCGATGCTCTCCAAGACTTCGAGGGAAACAGGGCGAGAGGGGACGAAATCGTGGGGTAGTCGCTGGTCCCCCGGCAGATTATCAAAGTAGTACGCCCTCATGGTGGTTTCAGAGAAAGGAGTGGGTTGAGTGAGAAGAATCTGACGAATATATATGGGCCAACGGGAATGCACTGCATGATGTCGGTATCACAGATCATCACATCATCGCTCAAAAATGGAAATTAGCCCGAGGTAAGCCCCGCCTGTATTTACATGGACTTGAGCTGCTGATTGGGACTTGTATAAGCTTGGATGTGTTGTTGCATAGAATGTCTCGAGGAGGCCTTTAGGATTTAGGCAAAGCCGCCACTGGGTGAAACAAGGGCGGGAGTGGGTGGCTTGGCAATTGCATCGTATTGATCGTGAGACAGAATCATCCCACGGTTAGAATCTCTATCACGAATCCTTACTGCCAGGAGACAGACAACCTTACCCAGTCCCATCATCATTTGCAACGCTCATCATCATCTTCGACCACTCAACATTTCAGTAGCCCCATGAAGCAAAAGGCGAGAATCTTAGTGGCTCATGGCTGGGACCAAATAGCAGGCGATTGCCAGTCAATGACTGATCGAGTCTAGGGACGGACCCGAAATTACTCGTCAAAAACTTCTTAATTCATCCTCCCAGCAACGACAAATCGGCATTTATACCTTCAAACACAAAGCACAGCACTTTGAAAGGGTCGTCAATGTATAAAAGCATGAGTGGAGTGGCTCGAATCCGTATACGCTATCATGCTGGCTTCTAATACTTTCGACGCGACCTCCACCACTACGACGGTGTGTTTTCTTTCATTCTAGGAGAACGTCTTCATGACGCATTCTTTGAACAGGTCCAATGCGACCACCTACTATCTGGATTGGAGAGAATCCTCGTTACGTGTCAGGGAGATTTGCAACGCATACTCAGGTGCGCAAAGGCGACGCGTATCTTGACCGACTTTGACCATGGCTCAGTGCTTTCTTTGACCATTCTATTGCCGTGGAATGCGTGTATCGAAAGACGGGATCTCGGGCAGAGGCCGCCTCTCCCAGCAACCCAATTACGCAGGATCGCCAAGTTCTTCTCAAATGTCGCTCCCACACGGTGTGCGTAGCCACCTCCACCGTCGTGATCACTTGCCCAGAGGTCGAAAGATTGTTCTTGGATGAACAATACCCCATCGGCCAGCTCTTTCGCAAGCTTGGCGTTCCTCCTCAATTTCACTTACAGAATGTCAACGTTTCATATCCTTCGGGCTTCGAGAGAACGTACCAACTTTCGACTGAAGGAGTTTCTTGTACCATACTCGAAGTTTTTCCAGATGCCAATCTCTTCGTCAAAGGGATCCCCTCTGAAATCCATCCCATGCCGTCCCACACAGACATCGGGGATTCCGTTGCCCGTTTTACTTCGGACGTGTTTTTCACCAAAGTCCCTCGTTCGCCACTGGATACACCCACTCTTTCATCCGTTCTCGATCAACAAGCTTTAGACAGCATTGTTGGTCATCGCATCTTTGCGTGTTACCCTCATTTTGACCGACACGGTGGACGCTACAAGGAAATCACATACTCCCAACTTGCCCGGACTGTCGACCATGAGGCTTGTCTTTGGAGCCGAAGTCTACGACCTTATACTCATGGCGTGGACCCACCTATCGTGGCCGTATTGGCCGATAGCAGCTTCGAATATGCTGTCACTCTTTTGTCCCTGATGAAGCTGAATCTCTCCGTGTTTCTGTTAGCCCCCGCAGTGAGTATCTCTTGTTCGGACACGAGGTTTCATCATTTGGCCTGATTCGTGGGCATAGAACTCGGAAGCGGCCATCTCCCATTTGTTAAATTCTTGTCAGGCCGCTGCGATAATCTGTTCTCTCCGATATTTTCACATTGGTACTTTCGCCGCAGCCTCCTTGGACATACCTGTCTTTATTCTTGAAGATTTCAAGGTTTATGAGATAGATGATGTGATATCCGGCCGTCATCCTTTGTCTGTTCCAAAACCTCTTCTCACATCACCGCCCGACGTCCCCATTATTGTTCACAGCTCAGGATCGACAGCCTTCCCAAAACCTGGTGAGCTTGACGTCCATCTTTTCCATCTCTCGCTAACATCGATGTGCCCTTGATCTGATCACAGTCCGCTGGTCGCAGAAGAGCTTTTTTAGCAACGGTCAAGTTTTACTTTCCGACGGAGGGTGGTCAGTTTTCACTGACCCTGATAATCGGTTCCTCTGCTTGGGTCCCTTGTACGTTCGGACGCTTATGTACAAATGCGTTCCCCCGGTTGACACAATCTTGTGCACAGATTTCATACGCTTGGCCTGACAACTGGGCTAGCGAATACCATTTGTGCTGGAACCACCATCGTGTTTCCTCTGACCCGAACATGGCCTCCTTCACCCACTGATATCGCAAATTCCCTGCGATTGTCATCAGCCACCACATGTGTCATCGTTCCACTCCTTTTGGAACAACTTGTGGGTGTCCTCGAGGACGAGAATTCGGCGACCCCCTTGCAGCTTCTGAGCAACCTCAGACTTTTGTTTAGTATGTCGTCGTTCTCTCGGGTGTTCTCATGAAGAACTAATCCCTGTCTAGTTGGTGGTGCTCATTGTCCGAAATCCTTGGCCCACCGTCTCGTCAATGCTGGAGTCAATCTGAAATGTATATATGGCTCTAGTGAGACCGGTCATCTTTTGGTTGGATCTCATGATCCCTCGACTACGCGTGAAGACTCGTGGGATCTCATGCGACCGTTTCCTCATACATCTGTTGTTTTCAAGCCACTGGTCGGTGACTTTGGCGTCGACAACATGTACCAAGTACATCTGGCAAAGGAAGATGTTCGCCTCGCACCTCATACAATCCGAGATGACTCTGCAACTTGGAGTACGGGCGATGTTGTGGAAGAATCGCCCCCAGGATCTGGATGGTATCGACTCCTTTATAGGGATGACGACATCCTCGTCCATGTTAGTGGTATGCAATACTGCTCCTTGACGCCTGCATGCTGTTGACCTTGATTACTTTGCTTAGGCGAGAAAACCAACCCCATCCCAATGGAAATAACCTGTCGAGAACATAAGTTGATTGACTCTGTGGCTATCATTGGTCATCAGCGTCGTGTAACTGCTGCGGTTGTGCAACTGGTGGAACCGTATGCTCGGCAGTTTACTGAGGTACAACGCCTGACTATGATTCATGAGGCTATCGATGCTGCCAATCGCGAGGCACCCCGTCACTCACGTGTTCTACAAGAGATGGTTTTTGTCATTCCTCTTGGGTATGGCAAGTCCTTACCGAGGACTCCCAAAGGTTTGTCCATGTTGGTTTGCATCGCCAGGGCTCATGATTCACCAAAATTACTGTAGGCAATTGTATCCGACCGAAGGTTCTCCAGCAATTTGCTGATGAAATAGATGCACTGTATCGTAACTTCGAGGACGATAACGATAGTCAAGGAGGCTCTTCATCTGCTTCGTCTGTCACTGTCATTGACGTCCAAAACCAAATCCTTCCAGTGTTGGAGGATGTGGTCGGCTATCGTCTCAAATCGGGTGACTACGAACGCAGCTTCTTCGATATGGGTCTCGATTCGGTCAAGGCTATGCAACTTCGTACCCGTTTGGCCAAGTCTTTCTCTACTAAGCTCCCCCAAAAGTTCATCTACCAACACTTCACCCTATCTAACCTATCCGCCGCCTTATCCCAGCAACTCTCGTCTATGTCTAGCACGCCTTTACCCGCATTGAGCTCTTCCCCGTCGCCTGTGCACCCACCCTCTCGCAACGAGACCCTGGATTCCTTGATCAAGAGTCAAGTCGACATACTTGCCAATTCTGCACAGTTCCTACAAGCCAGCCGTTTGACAGCTGGCCCACGCTCGCCCACTGAGCACGTTGTCGGGGTAGTCGGTGCCGCCGGTTCGCTCGGGGTTTGGCAAGTCAAATCCTTGCTTGATCAAGCCAATGTCAAACAAGTTGTCTGTTTGGTTCGTGGCAAGGATGTGGCGGCCGTGTATGATAAGATGGTGAACGGCTTTCAGCATGCCAAACTGACTGGGTTAGCTCAGTTCTGTGAAGCGTGTAAGGAAAGTCAGACCTCGCAACCTGATGTTCCCGCGACTAGCTTGAGACAGAGGCTCGTCGTCGTGCCCTTTGATCTAGGTCAGAGTCAGCTCGTGCCATCAGAGTACTATGCTCTGGCGTCTACCCTCACTACGATCATACACACGGGCTGGAAGATGGACTTTAACCAAGTGGTTCAAGGGTTTCAAGACTGCATCCAAGGTTAGCCCTTCCTTTGTCAGTCGGTTTGAGTCTAATCCGATATGATAGGGACGACTCGCCTGCTTATCTTGGCTGCCTTCCTTCGCCCCAAGCAGTTCTATTTCATCTCCAGCATCGGTACCGTTCTTGAATCCATAGTTACTCCAGTGCCAGAGACTCTTCCTCCTTGGACGAAAGATGATCCTGTCCGCGCCTCGCCACACGGCTATAGCGAATCGAAATTCGTCTGCGAGTACGTGATTGAAGCTGCGTCGAGGATCTTGGATATCCCCTGTAGTATCGCTCGAATTGGGCAGATTTCGGGAGACTCCGTCTCAGGCGTTTGGAAGGTACGAAGTTGTACTGCCAACTATCTCCGCCGTCAGCTGACTCAGTACGTCAGGTCCAAGAGATGAACCCCATCATTATCGCTGGTAGTGCGCGTATTCGCAAATTCCCAGTGGCCTCAGGTGCCATCATGGACTGGATACCTGTTGACACCGTGGGCCAGACCACAGCTGAACTCGCGACCGCTGAGAAAACGCCATCGGCCTCTTTTCGCGTCCACCATATTGTCAACCCTTCACCCTCAACCTATGGTCAACTGGTTCATCATCTAAATTCCCTGGGCCTGTGTATGGAGCCCGTTTCCCCTCGTGACTGGTGGGAAGCCATCCACCAAGATGAGGGGAATCCTTGCCTCGCCATTGAAAGTTACATTGAAGAGGCCGTTGTCGAAGCTTTCGAGAGGTTGGGCGACGAAGCGTCGGTGACACTGGATGTTACTAATACTCTCGATACCTCAACGTCGCTTTCCAGTTGCCCGCCGGTCGACGATCAACTCTGGGAGAAATGTGTTTCATACTGGAGGAGCATTGGATTCTTAAACTAACGTCGAATGCTCCTTCAGCAGACGTTGACCACTTAAATAATCTATGATATGAACCCATTCAGTTGTACCATACAGCATCGTAATTCTCTTGCACCATATTTTGCTAACCTGATCATTTATATAATACTGATTACTTGTAACGTTTGGGTGCGATTGGATCCCAACGATATAGGAAAAGAACATCTCATCACGACACGATGAAGAATACATAAGTAAGGGAAGATAAGGCATAGGTAATCAAGGGAGGCAAGGTCCAAACCAGTGCCACACATACTTGGGCATGGGAACGAGAAAGATCACCTGCTAATGCTGCGGCGAAGGATTGCGATTGATTATTTGGATGATCTCTGCATGCTGAAGCTCAGAAATTCAGTAGTTATGCAGAGCGATGAGTGAGCACACCTTCAAGCTGAACTCGGCCATCAAAGACAGTAGCATGGCTTCCACGACCGCCAACATTTCCCCCGTGAATTGCGCCGTTGTATGTGTCGCCGTATATGTGGATGTTGATTAGGTTGATCTGAACTTCCCTATTCTCTGCCAGAGCCGTGGCTAGATAAGAACTTCCAGTCAGAGGTACTGAGCGCGGCGGGGGTCCAGCCATGGGGTAGTCTTCTGCGGTATAAAAGGTGCCATCTGAGGTGAAGCTTTCGTGTAAGACAGAAGCCGCTGTAGATACAGCACTACCAGTATCGATCGAGTAAAATTGCGTAGACGAGGCTGAGTTAGGCTGGAATGGCGAAGAAGCCATGACCCATTCAGGAGTCGTCTGACTTGCTGTCATTAGTTCAGGCACTTGAGACAGGATTGAATCAAGGGAGACCGAGCTAAAGAAATGTCAGAGTATCACTTCCGTGATAAAAGGAAGGGTACCCACACATCCATGGGAGAGCTTCGCAAACAGTGAATCAATTCAGCAAGGCGATCACCTAGACTCGCGTAGGGATCCAGGGGATCGAGGGCTTGGTCGTCTGCCATGCTGGGCACCTCGTCGATATATTGAGGTCCATCAAACTGATTTTGAGACGGTGTGCTGGATGAAGAAACGGATGAAATAGTCAATTCATCAGTACTTCCAAATTGTCGACTCCCGAAATGAGTGTCCGGAAACAGGGTGGTAGACTGAGACGGGTCGAAAGGGATATGACCTGAAGAAGGGGTCGAGAAATCATCCAAGAAAAACAGATATCTCTCGCTACGGCGTGGCGGAGGATCTGCGTGAATTGGTTGTGCAAGGGGCCCAGATCGCGCATTCGCTGGAGCAACCAGAGGTAAAGGGATCCCCTGAGGGGATAACGCTCCGAGGATACGCAGTGCCCAAGTTGTGCGAGGAAGCTTTCGAGTAATGGCCCCTAGAGGGATCACAGACATTCCGAGGAAGATAGAAGCACACCACCCACGGGCATTAAGGGGGACAACCAAGTCCATGGGTCGGATGCATTGGATGAGAATGACCTGGAAGCCTGCGCCTTTCAATTGCTTTTAGCAAACGATTTACGAATGTCGAAGGTAGGTCGGGACAATAAGCTTGTTGGCTTACCTGCTGATAATATGAAGATCAGTTTAAACTCCCTTGAGATACCTTCCAAGACGTTGACACGAAATCGCGTCGTTCTACAGTTCACGGCATTGAAGAGCAAGCAGAAGATGAGCGTGTTGAAGGCGAGCGTTTGGAGCAATATTACGTCCGACCCTTCGGTTTCTTCAGCACCGACTATTTTGAATCCATAAACTCGGACCAAGGTTACAGCGGTGACTTGGAGACAAGATTGGACGGCGACTTGTTGAATCATCTGGGTAGAGAAAAGTGGGGAAGACGGCGCGTCTGGAGGGGAGTTCCAAAGACTGGAAAGCGGTTGGGAATGGGACAGGCCGAAAGAAGATGCGTCGAAGACGAGATTCGCCCACATAAAATGGAAGGGCGACATGACTACCAACCCGGGCGTGACACAAATAAGAGCGACGGATGTTATGCCAGAGATAATCTGGTATTGGAGGAGCTGACGCGCGACATCTTTAACGTGCCTTGACCAAAGTATGAGAGTGTCTAGTGAAGAAAGGTCCGCTGTTACATCAGCAGGGAACGGGCGAAGGCATGAAGACACAGAGACGTGGGCGTCGTTGACGAATTTGGTATCGCCAGCTACACAAACAACATGATCCAGTGACATGAGGTCACAGGCGAGGAGTTGAACATCGTCTGAAGAGGCATTAGACAAAACGTCAAGATGAGAGGCTATGGATAATCGTTGATGGAGCGGGAGAGACCGAAATTCCGACCGTCGAATGCCTTGTGCAGGCTCACCACGAGTATCGGTGGTATGAGCCTGGGGATCGCAAACGGCGTGAGTCGTAGAAAGCTTGATCGACACGCCAGCTCGCCTAAGCTTCGCTGCGGATGGAGATCCCAGGGGGTTCACGAGGCCTTGGACAACCATGGTCCCAATAAACGTTAAATCTTCCAGCGTGACCAGGTCATCAGCCTACAGGAGTAAATCGTGAGCATTGGGAAGGATGACTAGGAAGAAACGGGGGGAAGAGCCTGCACTTACCTGCTTTGGAAGCATGGCTGCCACAGGCCAACGATCCATATCTTTGTAGCACAACGCGAGTATCATCCCAGTGCTGTCAGGGGAAGCGTGTCCGGAGAGGTCGACTTGGATATCGACGGTGCTGATAGGTTCTACAGGAACAACGTGTGCCAACGGATATTGTTCAGGTTGCGTCATGACCAGTAGGATACATTTGTTTACGAGGAGATTCGCAGGCCCAATGGCGAAAAGACGAAAGGAATTGTTGGAGTGAACAACAAAGATGGCGACTGGACGATCGCGAGTGCAAGGGACCTCGTAAACGACCTTGGGTACGTGGGGCGGGCTATTGAATCCGATACGCCGAGCAAAGTCCAAGATGGGTTTTGAGTACGTTGATGCTAGTGTAACAGCTTCCTCAAACAAAGCAGCCAGCGCAGGTGGAAGGGAGTCTACGACACATCCCACCTCCTCTGCATCAGGGGCGGAAAACACCATCCTTGTCCCGATGGACGCATCGGTAACCCGGCCGGTGTCGGAAAATAGTGGTGTATTTTCGTTGACGAGAACCACCGTCGTGCAGGCCAAAGTGTCTAGAGATGTTGGATCATGGATCCGAATGCCTTCATTCAAGAGGAAAGAAGCAACATGGGAAACGGGGTCCGCAATAACGAGCGGTAGACCTTCTCAACGTACGTTGGTGAGCATGCAAGACCGATAAGTTTACAAAGCACATACCAGCGGGCGATCCCATGATTACCATGATGATTGGCAGTAGTAAGTAGCTAAGATAGCGTACAACACCACTGGGAGAAAGACTAGGAAGAATGTTCAACCTATCACTGAGAAAAGGGAATTGGAGCAATCCTGAAAACACATACACTACTCATCGACCATGCCCACAACCCGTAGGATAAGGCACAGTCTTGGCAAATGTATTTGAATCTTCTGGTCTGCGAACATACCTAGCGGGAACTTCGACCAAAAATCGGATGAAGATGGCGATTGTTAAAAGTGTCCCTATCAGAAAGGCCCAAGCAGAGGTTTGTGAGGCGAGTTGGTCGACCTGAGCTTGGTGAACGGGACGCCATAGTCGCCGGGGTGATTCTAGGAAAGTAAGTTGAGCCAGAGAAACGAAGTCATCATGTCACAAACGCACCTCTCAATTGGAGACTGAGGATAACATATGTGCAAGTTCCATTTACTACTCGACTTCCGCTGAGAAGAAAACAATCGCAGTCTTCTTGATCCTCATCGTCTCCTTGTTGGCGGGCGTGTCTAAGGGTCTGACAGGCCTCGAATGAAAGCTTACGGGCGCCATCGCGACCACCTGGCAAAGCGGTCTCGTCACATTTCATGCCGTGCCCCTGTATGAAAAGTCCATCAAACGGGACTAAATCTCCAGGTAGAAGGACAATGACGTCCCCAACCACGATTTCCTAGAAACAACGTTAGTGCAGCTCATAATAATGCTTCATGTGGCCAAACGAACCTGGCGAGAGATTTGAACTTTGTGTGAATTACGGATGACGGTGAAATAGGGGAGCTCTTCGATGCTCCTCATCTGCGTTTCCCTTGTCCAGCTGGTGAATACGGACAAGCCCGCCTAATAATAAAATCATTAGAAGTCAACTTATATCAGGCAATACTCGTACATGGAGAAGCCCAGCCCCGATTGTGCACAAGGATGGTAGCAGCGCTCCCTGGATGCTTGTCATACCCGTTCCGGTGGCACTCTTAGTAGAAAAGGCCCACAAGGAACATCCAAGCAAGCAGATGCCGATAAAGAACAGACATAGCTGTAATGATAATATTTAAGTGGGCTCGCTCATTCATCAAAGGTTGATATACGCACCAGGGGGTAATCGCTGAAAACTGAGGCGTAAACCGAGACGCCACACTTGATCACCGCTAGACAACCGAAATGACGGCGACGCAACGCGAACTCTTCAGCGACTGTATTAATGGTCCGTCAGTAACGTTTGTGACACGGCCCGCAGTAGAGGGTACCTGAAGGGTCTGAGTCAGTTCGACCTTCGAGTAAGCACCGGAGGCCATCTTCAGAAGTGTTTAACCCTTGGAGAAGGCTTTCTGTTCCTCCAAGTTGGTGGAGCGCGTTGAAATCCTTTGAATATACTATCGACGAAAGCGTCGTAGGGTCATATGGGAACGAAGAGACGGTGTTCCTGACAGAAGTCGAAGGAGGGTATGCTACATAGGATTCTGGGTCAGAAGGCTGAATGAGCACGGGTTCCAGCAACTTACAATGGTTCATATCAGACTAGAAGGTCATATGCGCAGAGTCCGATGATGTTTGAAGACCAACAGAAGGCAGAGGTGCATCAATAGGTGATAGGATGGGATGTCCACAGTATAGGACTGAAACTCGGCGGAGGGGAAAGCCATAAGTCCAAGACAGTCAAGGGTGTCTTTTAAACAAAGCCACCAGATGCGGTTGAGATGGGCGTTCGAATCCGAGATTCACGGGCGATGATATGCTCAAAACGACCACTGGCTAAACACGTGTAGGGGAACCTCCTTAGAAAGACAGGGTGAAACTTGACTGAAGGCAACAGCCGAAAAGGCTACATTGCTTACATTGCCCGCCATCGGAACGATCACGGAATAAGCTTTGAGGCACAAATCATCTGGAGGTCATGCTTTGGTCATCCCAATGGACATTGCGCGGTGTTCACATTGTACGCCTCGTGTCTGTCGACAGCCTCGATGTTGTTATCGAGGGTAAAACAATAGAGGTGGGTGAGAAGTGTACCCACTGAGTGCTTGCTCGCGAGAGGCCTAGACCTCTTCGAAGTTCAAAGAACTGTGCGGGACAAGGAATCAAGATTTGATGGATCTCAGTTGGGTCATAGAGAAGCCTTTCGTCAAGTAGGGATTTGCCTGAAGTACCACAAACGATGAGAAGAAGATCAAGCTGAGATTAGGATGGAGGTAGACGTCGTCGCCCAGTTCGGATATTCGGCCCATATGATTTGACGGCGAAAACCTAAGACAGGCGACGACGAAATCCTAGTGACAAAAGGGGTATGTAGTATGAGGGCTTGACAACAATGTGACTAGCGTCGGAACCGCAGCAGTCCCTACGGTAGAGATACATAGGCACAGATCGAGGTTGGCGAAGTCATGGGCTGGTGCATGAAGGAGGGTCCCAACGGCTTAAAGTACGATGTTCGCCTTGCGGGGGCGTGACTAGAACCGATAGATACCAATTCCGAGATACATTTGTTCGTGGAAATAAGTGGGCGTATTCATCATTGAGACCTCAACGTTTCCCGCTTGGTCGAGAGAGAAGAAAGAGGGATACGCGAAATTGCTTTCAGTGATCTTTTCGTTCCATGCTTCCTCAGCATCCCTAGCAGCCAAGGATTCGAGCCTTAAAATTGGGATTCAACGGTGATCCCAAAGATGAACATCTCTGGTCTGCGATGCGGGGTTCAACCAATTCGTAGTCCAAAAGGAGGCGGAAATTTGGCGACGGTGGGTGTGAGCTATGATTGTGTATGCTCATAATGCTTAAGGTTGCATCGATTTGAACATCAAACAGATATATCACGAGTAGTGTGAAAAGACTCACACTAGAGCCATAAGGATACATTTCGGAATTCTGTATCATAAACACAGTGAGAGTCGAATCAAGTACGTGTGACGAGGTCATGCTATTCCAAGCCTGGATGAGAGCATTTTCTGATGACGCTGAGCTGTGTCATTTGGAAGCTCGCGTTCTTGTCGGAGGTAAACAGTGGTGAGGTCTGAGATCATGGACCGGCCGCTCTCATCGACCTGAAGGCGGGTTGATGCTGCGGGCGAGCAACGCGATTGAGACTAAGTCGTGCCAGACGCTCGAATGGCTATGTAGACAAAAGTCGGTCGCCCGTCAGTAGGAAGACAGACATCTTCAAAGGCATAAAGCTGACCCGTGACAAGGACATTCCCTCCCAACACACTCAAGTACCTGATACCTAAGCCTATCATTCAACCACAAGCAGTTTCTTTCATATATCAGGCTGGAAACCAGGCTTTATGTCGAGAGGATGACGCATAGTCGAACCGCATGCGGCGGCATTCTTGAACGAGGATGGTGTAGAACGTAAAAATGTTCGAAAATTGATGATTCTAAACCGAGCTTTCTGGGTACGCCAGTCAGTTGAGGACGACCATCATGGCGGCGAGATGCAAGGGTTGAATGAATGGTAGGCGCCAATCTCGACGCCCGTTGTCAGTACTACAGATTGGATTCTTGCACTGGAGATACATGAACGAAATGAAGAAATAAAGCTACATAGCATGAATTCGTGTCCCGAAGCAAGGTATTAATATATATTCGTAAAGTCTCTGTAAGTTTCTTGGGCCATGACCCCGGACGTCTCGGGATCATCTTGCTCGTCTTGATCGACAGCCTGGTTTCGCAAGCGTCGGATGGCTTCCAACCGCGCATGCCAGTTGGTCTTCATCTCCACCTGGACAGTGTCACCTTGAGTGCGCTCGAAAACAGACGCGAACCAGTCAGCTAGAAGACTGAGCTGCCGGATAAGCAGAGGGAGATTGTCCGCAGAAATCAGCTTGAACCGTCCGATAGGCGCAAATTCCGTCATCCCTGGCGCTGATTGGATAGTCACCTTGAAGTATTCATTTTCATGTACATTGTTCGAGAACGCAGCGATGGCACCGACAGAGTGAGGCTCAATGACGATATTGACAAACTGAAACTGCGTCGAAAGGGTGTCGAACCGATAGACCAGGCCGGAGTCATTCCACACAATGCGCACATAGTCATTCCCGATGTGTCGTTTCTTGTCGGTTGATAGATCGTCGGAAGCATTGTTGGGCATCATCGTAGCCGTGTGGTATAAGATCTGGCCAATATCGTCCCACCAAGCATACGCGTATTCACCATCCTCATCAGGGTTCAAGCCACCAGCGTAAACATCCACTTGGCCACGCAGGTTGATCAGCCGCCCAAGGCCTTCTAGAAACCGTGTGTACGCCGGAGATCCGTGTGTGTTGCGAAGAATCTCAACTTCGCTTGTCTGGCCTGGCGCGACATACAAGATCCCCACCTTATGGGTATCGATGACAGGGATCCTATCCAGGCTAGCGATCGTCCTCTGGAGGTTAGGAGCGGGTGCGAGACGGCGAATATTCGCAGCGTGACGAGGATCTGGGTAAGGGGACAGTTGCAGAGCCAGAAACGCAGGGTCGACCGCTACGTCTTTTCGTCTCTGAGACGGGGCAGATCCACTCCATACATATCCAGTTATTGGATCTGGAGGAGATAACGATTCAGCCTCATCCGTCGAGCTCGTTTGTGTGAGAATGTCGGAGGAAGTAGCCTGGGTAAAGGGTTATGTTCGGTAGTCACCCAAAGTAGAAGAATACTCACCTCCTCAGGCACCTGATCTTCCGATACAGGGGGCTCGGCTCGAGGTGTGTCCTTGTCCATGAAAAGACTTGCGACGACAGAGACCAAGTCTGGGTTCACTTCGCCAGCGTTGGTGAGGGGGACATTCTCGATACGACATAAAAACTTGGTGAAACCAGACGGGCGCCTAGACAGAACTTCCACCCAGCCAAGGCGTTCAACACTACGAATCGTCACCAACGAGTTACCAATCAGCCACGTCTTGTCACTACTCTGGTTGACACCATCAACCTGGCCGTTTGGGCTCATAACAATGTCATTCAGAAGGGAATGCGAAGGACGAGGGTCGGCACTGGCATATGTGTATCTGGCCAGCCAGTCGAAGCAGACTTCTGTGGGCTCATCGATGTCTTGGTTTCCCTCGTTCGCTAGGAGCAACTGCCTTGTTATAAACTTGACGTGTCTCGGTCGATTTGGCAGCTTGATAGCGAGGAACCACACGTAGACGATGTAGAACGACAGTATCCGGACGTGTTGCGATAGGGCCCACGATATAGTAGGTGTGGATTTATTTTGGTTATGATATTGCAGATACTGCAAGGCGACGCCGAAGACCATTTTAAAGTCTGCTTCAGTAAAATTTACATGAAGGGGACGCAGAGAGCCAACGACAGATAAAAAGCCTAAAATGTGTACGGCCATCTCGGGCATTGACATGATTTGAGAGAGTTTCTCCAGGATCCGGGACAACGATTTAGTGATGGACGATTGAAGTTCGAAGGCAGCAAGCGTAAGCGCATGGAGACAACATTTTATGGTAGCGGGAAGGCCATTAAGTCCCGCTTGGAAGACCTCCACCAGGAGATGGCGAAGGGACATGTCAAAGCAACGTCGATAGCTCACCAATACCGAGAGTGTATGGTATGCCAATCCCTGTGCATCGCGCGGCTTCATCCCAGGGGGCCAGACATCCACCTTGGATCCTAATTCGCCGTTAAGCACAGAAGCGCAGAGGGTCTTGAGTATCTGCGTGATAGAATCCCGCGACTTGGGTCCACAGAACAGATGTTTGTTAGAGAGTTGGGTGGGCAGATGGCAAAGGAGGTACGAAAGAATCTCCCAATCAACCTCCGACTCCAAAATGAATGAGATGACATGCAGATATTCGGAAACTGGTAGGACAGGACGTCGGTCGGGACCTTCGGGGTCGTACGATATCAGCATCTCACTTGGAGAGTCCATCTCACAGACGGTGAAAGGAGGGCTTTCGGGGAAGGACCAAATGGGGTGGCGAACAACCCGGCGAACAGGGGATACAGGTATACGGATCCTAGATCCACTGCGGCTTGTGGGAGGGTTCACAAGACCACCGCCACCGCGCCCACGAGACAGCCTTCGCCCAAATCGTTCTTGAGGTACTTTTGCGCGAGCTTTCCGGGGATCAGGACTGGTTGGCGAACAAACATCTTCTATACCGGCACCATCGCCTGGAAGATCGTGCCGTCGACCGACCAATCCAGCCAACTCGCATACAAGACCATCAACGTCAGAACCAGCATCCACATAATAAAGGTGATGATCCCGGTCAGCTCGCAGTCGCATTAGATACTGCAGAACCGCAAGTCTCGCTCGAGGTGCCTGACCCTCTTTGACGATCACCAACAGGGTGTCAAAGAGACTCATCGCTAAAGCCAGATTCTTCTCCGAACGACAAAGTGGCGTAAGGGCCAGCTGATGGAAGATGTAGATGAGAGCAGAAGCGGCACCAACAGGCGCACACCTTCGCTTGAACCGTGAGCGCTGTTCTTCCGCGAATGTTTTAGGATCCTCGGAAGACGGAGGCTGTATTGAGTGAGAACGTGAGGCCCCCGACGCAGAAGCAATCGAAGTGAGCAATGACATGACCGAGGGAAGTGGTGACTCTTTCTCGATCTTCCCTGTGGCATGATAATCGGACTGGATGCGTGATAGTGTCGGAGAAACGATGCTGGATGTGGCTCCCGAGGGTTGAGACTGGGTATCGGCTGTAGCGATCGAGGCAGTATCATCAATTTCGTCTTCCTCAGGGCCACTGCCGCTGACCGCGACCGTTTGTAGAAACTCCAAGTACGCTGCAACATTGACATCCTCTTTTTCGCCTTCCTCATCGGCTTCGGTCTGCCGATTCACTACTTCATCTCCCAGGATGGGCCAAACAGCATCACCGCTAGCCCCAATTTCCACAACAACCAAGCTTTCCTCCTCTTTCCTCCATTCCCTCTCTGCGAATTCTAGGACTAGATCCGCTAGGGGACGGCGGTAACTTGGCATCTCTTTGACAGGATCGTAGGCGGCGGTGAGAGCCTCCATCAACGCCTCGCGGGTGGCAGGGCGACAACTCATCAAAGTCTCGTTACGTAGCAGGCTTTCCCAGCTGACTAACCAGTCGGGAGACGTTGGAGACAAATCATGTTGCTGGCTCATGATGATAGGGAGTTTCGCAGTATCTTCATCAGTCAGATTACCAGCGATGAATAGGAGCGTTGAGGAAAGTGGAGGCTCCAGAGAAGTGGTGTGATCTCTAGCAAGGAGCGAAGCCAATGAACGGAGAAATGGTGTTGCGGCATCGCTCGGTTGAGACAGTGGGAGCACGTATGACATCCCAGTTGGGGTTCTGCAACCAGAGAAGATAAGCAGAGGATGTGAATGCAAGCGAAGATAGGACACACTTGAGCTGCGCGACATAAGACGCCAAGTTACAGAGAGTCTCTCCAACAGCGGATGATTCTTCCTCATCCAGCTCTGCGTCATCCTCTTCCCTAGCGTCAAGCTCCTGGAAGACGTCTTTTACAACGCCTGCGGCCTCATCTAGCACGCGTTCCCGGCCAAGTTTGAAGCTTTCCCCTTCGGCATCGTCTTGAAGCTCAGGCTCGTATGAGACCCAAGCTTTGACAGCATGAGCCAGGAGACTACCTAGCCTTCCTGCATCCCAACCACTGATCTCATCCTTTGCCCAAGCGCGTTCGATGAGTTCTCTCTCCAAGTCTACGTGTGCAGGAGCACCCGAAACGGTATACGAGGAGGCTGCATCTCGAGAAATGTACGCCCTAGCAAGTCTGGATGACAAACCCTTCCTGACTTGGTTGCGCAAAGTTCTGACCGCACCGAGAGACGTCCTAAAATCTGCCTGAAAGTCTTCAGCAGGGAAGAGGGACTTCTTGAGAGACAGAAAGCAGGTAGTCGAGTAAGGGCCCGCGAAAAGTTGGCCCAAAGTCTCGGTGATGCGCTCTTCGATAGTTGGCGGATGGGCTGATGGAGCAGACATGACAGTTAATCGTGGCAGGGGAGTCGCATAGAAAGCCGATGCTCGGAAAAGCACCGGTAGTATGGAGCCCAAGTAAGATGGTGGTAAGATTTTTAATTGCGATGATAAGTGTTGTAAGTAGAGACTGGTTGCGATATCAGCTGGATGTTTCGTGACGGGTGTAGAGACTGGGATAGTGGGTGAAGCCAGGGATGTAAGAGAAACAGATGACTGGTGTCGACGATGAGACCGCGGGCTGGAAACGGATTCAACAATGGGCGAGGAGGCTGGCGAGTAAGGATAACTCGAAGGGGGCAAAGGAACTTGCATACCCTGTTCCACCAGTTGCGCATAGAAACCCAGTATGCCTGCGAGTTCCTGTTCCGGAATCCTTGAAACGACCTCCTGCTTCTCGGTCACTGAGCTGAGAAAGTTCGCGATAAGTTCGATACTACGCTCCCGCTCAACGCGTTCACTGCGATCCAGCGAGTCTCCACCCACAACGAGCCCCTCAAATGCACCACCGATCCATCCCTTGAGTACGCCCAAGAAGGGCAGCTCAATCCCGACGATATCAGACCCGAATCGTGTAAACGCGCGTAGGGCCTTGAATCTTGGTTCCCAAGAGTCCGTATTCCAAGTCGAAGATGGTCCGAGGAAGAGAGAGAATAGAATGAGACGATCGGAGGTCGATAACGTCGTTGCCTCTGGATTATCCCAGTACGCCGACAGGATATCATACCCAGCAGATTGTAAAGTTGGAGGTGAATCAACACTGCACAAAGACGCGAGCACTGGACTCAGGACGGCGGGTCGGGGAAGAGGAGAATGGGTCGGCAACGTCGATGCCAATGCTCTGGCATGTTGAATACTTGGGACTGCGGGTGGTGTGAGGTCGTCAATGAGGACTTGGATGGGTGGCGATGGCGACGGCGGCAACGGCGACGACTGCAACGCGTCCGACTTGTTTCTACGCCATGCAGAAAAGGAGCTGAATGTGTTGGTGTTGGCTCTCGGTCTGGCTGGTCTACTGGAGTCGGTGTCCTGGGGATGCACAGGCATTCAGATCACCGTCCAAAAGTCGCTCGTCGTCGTCGTCGTCGACGACGTTGAGATCATGTCATTTTAGCGCCTAGGGCGCTTGGCCCATGTGAGCGCCAAGAAAGTCAGAATTTTCGACTTGTTTTTCACCATGTCAACTACGAGAGATTCTGCAGAAAGCGTAGATGAAGAGGTCCAGCTTTTCTGGTGAATTTCAGTGGAAAAAGCTAATTTTCTATGTCTGATCTAGAGAGACTATCCACCGATTGGTGGTAGTAGATTATGGGTGCTCCCGAACTCGGGCCACAGTTTTGCCTAAACGCCTTCTTGACGCGCCTAGGTGGCCACTGTAGCCGTCATCTATCCAGGAGAGTCTGCACTGAAGGAAACCGCTCGACGACCCGTCCGGTGGTCCCTATCTCCGTCCAGCAAGAACCAGTCGCTCAGAGAGCGATTCCTGGGCGGTCATGCGAGATAGGGCCTTCTGGGTTCGTCAGTGTTCGCCATCTGTACAGAGCCAAAGCAACACCTAAACACTGTCTTTCGCATCTAGGAGGCCATGGCCTGCATCCACCCGGGATGATCGCACTGAAGCGAACCGTTCAATGACCCCAGCCGACCGACCTATCTCCGTCCAGATGCTCTCTGAGCGATCGTGGACGTTAAGAGATAGCGTCGTATGGAACCACCTTATGTTCGTCATCTGTGCCATCAGAACCCTGAGCAGCGTGCCGGACCTGTGGGATGTGAAAAGATAGAGGAATGTAAGTCGCCTGTTTTTGTTGTGCAGAAGAAATAAACAAAACTCACCATTTGTGGACCAGTACCTGCAGTCCATGCTTCCAGAGTCCAGCCAACACATTGCCTAAACATGTCTTTGACATGTCTAGGGAGTCATTGACCTTCGTCCGTCTGGGAGCATGGTACTGAAGGGAACTCTCGAGGGCCCGTCCCGTAGACCTATCCCCGTCCTTCCAGAGCCAGGCGCTCTATGAGCTGTCCCTGGCCTGGCGGTCTTGCGAGATAGGGCGCTCAGGAACCGACGAAGTCGCAATCTGTAGAATGACAAAGCTGGAGAGAAGAAGGTCAGTTGGGTTGTTTGAATCGATGATATGATATGAATGGACTTACGCGCTGGGGCTCAGAGTGAGGATTCGATGTAGCTGAACCGCCTCGTTTTATACTGCTTGTTGTTGTGTTTTGTTGATCAATCTAAACAATGACGATTGAATTCGATGCGTACGCGTTATGGACGCGTTGTAATGTTTTGTTTGTCCCCCACCACTCGCCACCGCAGATTGTCAACTGACGTGTATTACCAAACAAGGCAACAACTACCGCAATGTATCTCCTCACTAGGCGTAGAAATTGACGTGAAGAACTTTTTCGGTTGAAATCTCAGGTGTCTGAGCCGACTAGCACGCGAGGTGTCCGCCATCCACTACGATGCTACGCACAAAACATGATTAAGGGCGCTAAATATTCTCACAAAGGCGACTTACTTGCTCCCTGTGCAAAAGCTAGACGCATCGCTTGCTAGCCACAGACAGACTCCTCGAAGTTCGTCCGGACGCCCAAGCCTGCTAAGCGGATTCTGAGCAGATAACACCTCCGACATCCCAGATTCGTCAAGAAACGGGCCGCTCAATCTTGACAGAACCAGGAGAAAATTAGTCAGACATGGAAGGCCATCTACAGATAAGGCATACTTGGTTCGAATATATCCAGGACTAAGCGAGTTAACGCGGATTCCTTTGGGCCCGAGTTCACTCGCCATGGAGCGAGCCATTTGAAGCAAGGCGGACTTGCTGGCGTGATAAGCGATAGAATGGTATTGCTACGTAGAAAGATCGCACATATTCAAAGGGTGTCACCAATATGAAGATATTATGCCAAGAACCATACCTTGAATGCAACGCTACCACAGATGCTTGCCATGAAGATGATACTCCCGGGAATTCCTAGCTTTTCCATCTGACGTCCAGCCGCTTGTGCAGTGTACAAAGCGCCATTGACGTTGACATTTATGACCTACAGCCCCCAGTGAGTACACAGACACTTTGCATTTCCTTGGTTTCGGGGATTACATGACATACCTCGGTGAATTTATCGGCCGGGAATTCCAAAGATCCAGCAACCGCGACGATACCTGCATTGGCAAAGCAGATATCCAGTCGACCTTCTTTCGCAACAATTTCCTCAGCGACTTTCCAAATTCCCGGTTGATCCGTGACATCAGCACTGATATACTCGAGGCGTCCTTTCCTCGTATCAGCGGCCATTGCTAAGGGAGGCAGTCCTAACGCGAATTTTTGAGCAGCCCCGAAGTCGCTATCTGGCTCTTGAGGAAGGTCGATGCAGTAGACGATGGCGCCGGCCTCAGCGAAGCCAAGAGCTACCTCGAGGCCGAGTCCTCGCTGGCCTCCAGTGACAAGAGCAACCTTATTCTCCAGTGAGAACTGGGCGAAGATGCTACGGCTTGGAGGTTGACCTGAGAGTGCAGCGGACACGCCGACAAGAGGGGTCGCCATTGGAGATTGCATATGAGTAAATTCAGCGCTCGCACACCCGACGTGGGACTTGCTTTGTCTGCATCAAGTTCTGCGTGATCGCTACTAGAGTGCTAACGTACGAGTGATGACGGGAGAAATGATATTATTGAGGAAATTGCTTAAACAGTTATTCCGACAGAGCGTACCTACAAAGACCATGATAACAAGCCATCGTCACCAAGACGCGACCTAATCGTACTCTCGCTGAGCTCCCACAAGCTCTCCCCTAGCTTTTCATCACAGGCTTGAGCGCTCTCATCTCCAAGAATCCCTGGTTCGACAATGTAGCGTCCTTGCAAAGCTCGCTTCTCGACGTCCTCGCTCGTTGAAGCCCAAAGCGTACTTAGACTGCCGTGCTCAGGACTTCGCATGGACGGTATTGTGACATGCTTGAACATCGACCCGAAAAGCTTGCCATACGTCTCTTTGAACTGGTCTTGTTGTTCAGTGTGGATGGCACCAGGATGCGTGGCCAAGGCGAAGATTCGATACCCATTTGGTCGGATGACTCGCTCCACTAGACCGTACTTGACGAACAGGAGGATGGCGAGCTTGGAACGAGCGTAGAGTGCATTCGCGGCCATGTTTTTTGAGGGGCTTGTCATTTCCTCTTCAGGTCGGAAGGTGAGACCTGGGGGTGTCATCTTGTGCAACTCGGATGAGACACAGACAATGCGCGGGGGCCGGAGTGTTGGGTAGTTGGGAGGTCGTACGGATGAGGGGAAGGAGTCGGTTGATTATAAGCAGGTAATGACCGAGGTAATTGACCGCAAAATGACGCTCGATGCCATTTACTGAGACGCCAAATTGGTTCACTCCAATACCAGCATCAGTTACCAGCTACATACGCTTATCGTCAGTATAGGAAGCGACCAGCGAAGTCGGATCAGGGACTGACGATGTCCACCCGGCTTTCTTCTTCGACGATTTGGTCCGCCACACCTTTCACCGCACGGAGGGGTACGCTTTGACATCGAAGCGAGTGATGATGCCGAGGTTTGTGCTTCCACCCTTGAGACCCCAGAAGAGATCAGGTTCCGAGGCTGTGTTCGCGTTGACGATGCGTCCGTCAGAGAGAACGACCTCATAGTTGACGACATTGTCAGAGGCAAATCCATGTTCGGGCGATAGGTTTGAGAATCCACCTGTCAAAGTGATCAGCGCTCAGGCTTCCGATTGATAGAAGACGTCTGCTTACCTCCAAGAATGAATCCGCCAACACCAACAATGTTTGAGCGGCCACCAACGACTGTGACTCCAAACGGGTCGAGGGTATCATACACCACACCCCATGTGCCTCCTGGACCGAGGGGTGCAACTTTCCTGTCTGCAGACAACGTCGTCGCGTTGATGAGTCGAAGATCAATAGCAATACCAGGGCTAGCAATGTTCGCTGCACCGGCCCAAGGCATGTTCCCGACAGACCGAACAGAAAACGGACATTCGCCTTGCTTGACAATCTTGACTGCCTCAGATACATCTTCTGCATTGGTAGCAGCAATACGGCATTGTGCTACAAGCTCCGACTCCTGAGGGGTGTAGTACGATGCGCTAAGTTCTTGGAAACCCGCAGAGCCAGGTAGCATGACCTTGTCGCTACCGAGCTTCGTCAGCAGCTCTTGACACTGGAACTTGGGCTAGCGGGCCGCTGCCTGCGGCACGGCGTGAACGAGTCCGAAAGACGACTATGAAATCTTGTGAACGACTTTGAAGCAAAGTGTCTTTAAATGCTATATATGATCATCGACGCTCGCTCCTTGACTATTTAGGGTTGCCCTGAGGATTTGAGTAGCCTATGGACACAGGAAGATGGAGGGTAATGGGAGTGGCCGTGAATGGATTCTCACCCTCTGCACAGATAATTGCGACTCGCAGGTATTCGGTCAATCACTTCCTAGGCGGTGAGTCATGACGATCTGCGGCCTCTTGACACTTGTGCACCCACTTCGTGCCAGGACGACACGGGACCTGAGATACCCATACTCATCCCCATCTGCCTAGAGAGCGACTGAAGTAGCAAATCGGAAATTTCGATCACTTGTTCCCCCTCACACCCTAGAAACTCTACTCCCAGCCCCACAACGCAGCGGAGCGTGTAGAAACGTTCGAGGCCTGAAAGGTACGTCTACGGTCATCGTACCTGACATCTCCAAAGAGCTGACATGAGTACCAAGGCATTCTGTGACGAAAAACTCAACTTTACCCGAAAAACACAAATTCTTGAATTCCTCATTGAAGGCGATACGCTCGCCAGCCACACTGGCATCCCCGTCCCAAAGGTACATTTGACATTGTTTGCGAAAGGTGGCATTGAGTTTTGAACGTAGGAACCTTGTTTCTCCTCCTCCTAGCGGGATCGATCCTCCCCTGGGAAGTACATGCAGCGGGATGGTTCCAAGTGTTCCGGAGAGGTATGACCCATTATCATCGTCACCAAAGTTTGCGAAGGGCTGACTACGGTATTCATTGTTCTAGGATGGATTTTCTCCGCGGTCAATCAGAAATAGTCATTTTCTCAACGGAATCTTGATGGATCCGTGGCCCATAGGTAGTCCCTTATTGGTAAGTGGTATATCTACTATGTTGAAACGTTACGAAGCACTGACACAAGTATTGAAGGAGTTATGCATGACTTACCTCCCGAACAATTACAAAATCGTGATTTCACAATGCCTCTCGTATCTCTGTCCCTCCACCACTATGCTCCCATGTTACTAGCACCTATCACCACCTCAGACCAAGTTTACAAGAAGCTACAACCCGTATTGGCCGACCCCCACGAGGTCGAAATGTTGAAATCAGCTTGAATGCCCGTGTTACCGCCGCCGATTCGATCTGGAATCCAAGTGCTACTAATGGTGAGTCATGTTAACTTGTTTCGAGGATGATCTATTCACTTAATATTGAGATTCTTCGATTTTACAGGTTTCTTCATTTCTCCGCGAAATCTTGAAGTCGAGGTCGCCTTCGTGCCGAATCCTCCAGGTGAGCCGTTGAAACATGTAGTCAGCACGTTTTAATCACGGTTACAGATTTGTTATCAAATTTCGGCTGAAATATTGAAGGTACTGACTTTGCTCCCCCCCCCACGATGCAGATACCCGAATTCCCAATCCGAACCAAACCTATGCCACGCGATCGTTACGGAACCTTGCTCGTACGTCATTGTAGACCCTTAGACCGAGTTTGCTAAAGAATACGGCGCGTTGTGAAAATTCGAGCCGGCACCCGTCTCCTTCAAAACCGTCGGAAATAGCCAAAGGAGTTATATGGAACTACGTCGGGGTGCACTATTGATCTTAGGTGAGTTGATTTGACGTGTCTAGAAGCATGGTTACTTACTGAACATCGAAATTTTTGACTTTTTCCCTATAAGATTCAGACACAAATCAGTGTGGTTGTTTGTCTTGGAATCTTGGTGGGAGTGGCTGGGTTGGTGTTAACTCTTGATGGTACGTCGTATATCTCTCCTTCACAGCCGTTCAAGTGAGCCTGACAAGATCAATTATGATGCTAGCAGTGGCTTACCTCCCCGCCCACCCGAAAACTTTGAAAATACAAACCAATCCCGAAACGCTGGCAGAAATGAATCATACAGGCGAGTTTGTACGTCATAGGACCACCTATGGCTGAGTTTGTGCGAAGGGCTAGGGCAAGTCCCTGAACTTTTAGCCATCACGAACCCACGCAGCCGTCACATCGCAGAATCTTGGATACACAACGTACCTCTGATTTGCAGCTCTGAAAAGCTATACGGCCGAGTTCGTACACGCACAGCCCCACCCGTGACCACGCTTTCCAACAGCTAGGATCGATTTTCCAAAAATCGTCCATGATTGATGACGAATTTTCAAATACACTTGAGGACGTTGGTGACGGTGTGGAATCAATCTATAGGGTTAATGAAGCCATATGTAAGTGCCATGAGCGTCTCAGAACGGCTGGTTACTTACTAATTCACGGTTTCCTCCAAATTCACCTCATCTAGATTCTTGTATATCTTCATCCAAGGTTAATACGGCTATCTGAAGAGTGCGGGAACTTGAATGTACGTGACAACACCTATATTCAACATTGTGAACGAAAGGTTTATAATAGAATTACAGTCTTGATAGGTGCATTACCTCCCAGGTGCCGAAAAATCGATAATCGGCCTCCCCATCGAGATGTACGGCACTCACTCTCCAACCTACGTCTCCAATCGCCTCATCTCTTCCACCACCCCCTTCCAGCCCCATTCAATAACGGCAACGCGCAGATCAACAGATAGCGCGTCAAGACTTGGATAAACACAACAGGCCGAGGGAAGTTCGAGTCGTAGCAGGAGGCGTTCAGGACCAGACAACAATAGTGTTTGTGGTTATGGTACCGGGCTGCGAAGCGGACGAGTAGAGGCAAGAAGAGTATTGTAATAAAGTGCAATACATAGTCGCATATTCAAGCAGAAACGTTGTTATCGTTGAATGACTGAGGCGAAGTGCGATGAGAGGATACTTGGAGGATGCGGACTGAGGCCACGATTATTACATAAGCTCGGGTCGATTATTAAGCATGATAAGTCGGTGTGGGAATGACAAACTAACAAATAGATACAAAGTGATTGACCAATCAAAAACACGCCTGAAAATAGGACTAACCAATCAGAAATCAAGAAACTGCGAAATTACATAATTTGTCAACGATTGCGCTAACCGTTGAGAAAAGAACGAGCCTCCATTTCATTTCGGACTCGTAATTGGATGCACAATCAGAAATAACCTCGATCGAAGAAGGTAGGAGACCTACACAGTCGTTGCTGGCGACAATTTGCCTTCTGAGTTCATTGCTGATGGTAGCTGCTTGGGATGAGGCGATGAGAGCAAAGAGAAGGAGAGATGAGAAGGAAGAGGGCATGTCAAGGAAGAGTTGAGTAGTTGCGTGGTGAATGGTCGGCTTTCGTCCACGATATCTCTTTTTATACAATGAAGAATGTCTCCCAGATGAACACGCGACAGTGGGTTCTACGTCAATTACCCACTGGCCTCCCGCTTCCAGACCAAATGCGCGAATGACGAGAAGCACATCGCAACGTGGATATGATCGGTTGTCACACTCCAAAATGTGGATTTGACAAGATGAGCATTTCGTGTGGGTTGAGTTCGTCTGAAGTCGCCGTACAGGTGGCTCGTGTCCCACATTTGGATTTTGCTAAACCAAGTTTACCGACGCCAAACTGTTGAAACGATGTTGAGAGTCGGAACGTTATCCTAACTGGGATGAGCGTACCCTCCAAAGAGCCATTGATAGCCGAGACACAGGCACAACGGAATTTGGCGAGCGACAATTCAAATGAAGGCGTGAGGTGAGACCTTCGGGAAAGCCATTCATTGGCCATAGTTGGAGGGGCTTAGTTGTCGGAGACTGGTGCTCGCCCTGCGAACCCAAAAGCAGGATGATGCTGGGACAATTCTGGGACGATGTACTCAGCATTCGCGGAAGTAACGTTCATATACATTTACACTGGAAGACAGCATAGAGCTTCAATTACCAAGCACAGTGTCCACCATCGACCTTGATACTGTGGATGGCCATAAATTACTGATTGACAGGTGAATTGAAGGTTGACTTACTCGCTTCCCGTGCAGAATGAGGAGGCATCACTTGCAAGCCACAGACAGGCACCGCGCAGCTCATCAGGGCGTCCGAGCCTGCCTATTGGGTTCATACCGGACCACTCCTTCCGCACCTCGGGGTTTTGATCCAAGAAGGCAGCAGTCATTCTGTATTAACAAGCAGAATGCGAAGTTCTGGTTAGTGTGGATTATTGGACACAAAAAAGAAGCGCAGGCACTTGGTTTCGATAAATCCGGGGCTGAGAGTATTGACACGGATTCCTTTGACGCCGAGTTCGCAAGCCATCGATCGAGCCAGCTGAAGCACAGCAGACTTGCTAGTCTGATACGCGACCCAATGTTGGTTCTGTCAAACACCAGTCACATGAGATTCCGTGCAATATATACAGCAGGAGAAACTCACCTTGATCGTAGTGGTACCGCATATACTCGCTGTCATGATTATGCTTCCTGAAATGCCTAACTTTTCCATCTGACGCCCAGCCGCCTGCGCGGTGTGCAAAACACCGTTGACGTTGATGGACAGGACCTTCAGTCAAGCCTCCGGTATGAGCCCAGGTAGTCAAATTAACTCGTCATGGGAAAATGAACCTTGTTGAACGCGTCGGCAGGATACTTCAAACACTCAGCGCCGGCCAATATACCTGCATTGGCGAAGCAGATATCCAAGCGGCCTTCCTTGGCGGTAATATCTTCGGCGATCTTCCACATTTGTAATTGATCAGTAACATCGCCACTGACATACTCAAGGCGTCCGTTCTCGACGCCAGGAGCCAAAGTGGGAAGTGCTGAAGCGAAATCCTGAGCAAGTTTAAAGTCGTTGTCGGGATCTTGGGGAAGGTCGAGACAGTAGACGACTGCGCCAGCTTCAGCGAACCCAAGGGCGACTTCCAAGCCGATCCCGCGTTGACCACCTGTCACAAGGGCAACTTTCTTTTCCAAGGAGAACTGGTTGAAGACGGAGCGACGCGGAGTTTGGCCGGAGAGTGCAGCAGACATGCCAGCGAGAGGATTCGCCATGATAGTTGATACATAGAATTCCTCACATAGTCTGGGTATAAGAGAGATGGGAATCCACTCTCAAGCGCGATGGACTTGTGACTCAAAACTTTTGCTTTGGAAGGAGCTCGGCGTATCCCCGACTGGGCTTTTGTGTTGGTGAGAAGTTCTTCTGTGGCCTTTGTCGGCCACCATTCACAAGGTGAATTGTTACGATGTTACCCGAGGTGGAGCCTTGATTAAAATAGGAATCAGTTGATGTAACCAATGAAAAGAGATCAACTGAACGAACCGTATGATGCGGCATGAAGACGTGCTACATCTCTAGCAACACCCATGGGTTGATACCATCAAGTTGTCGATCTGATCTTCGAGGAGACGATATGGTTGGCCCTTAGTATTTAGTACTCAAGCGCATTCGCCCGTTGGTCCAACTTGAGCTGGAGCTTGCCGCGCTCCAGAGTCTAGAGTTAACGGAATTCTTGAGGTCTAAACCGGAAGTCTTATTGAAAGAAGAGTCGCCACATTCATAAGAGAGGGCTACTCTGAGGCAACCCGACTGACTAACGAAAGCGTGTCCGACGAGACAATCAATAAATGACGGAGGTGTGGATTCCGGTTGCTGAAGGCATTGCGAGAAGCAGATAGCAGATACATAGCAGATAGCAGATAGCAGATAGCAGATAGCAGAATTCGAGTAACGCTCTCTAGACTCCAGAGCGCGGAAGCAATGTATCCGGTACAACGCAGAGGTCGGAAGACTCAACTTGAGAACCAACCTGGGACTCGGAGCCTATCAACACGTGATCACGTGTACTTGCCTTTGTCGCGTGATGCGAGATCACTCATCGCGTCCCCCATTCAGCCTCCATCGTACGCCCCAGCACTTCCAATATCCACTGCTCCAAGATATCTCACCGAATATAACCTGAAAGCCTTGTTGTCATCTAGTACATACATTCATCCTCAGCAAATTTGGGAACTTTCATTGAACTTGTTGGGAACTTGAGGGACATATCGTTGCTCTTCCTTTCCTCCAGGCTTAATTGGTGGTTAACCTCCAATGAACTATCTATGTCCCCTCAGACACTGATTTATACCAATAGTATGCCAAATTGTTGGTCGTTCGAACTTCTTCCCAGTGGGACCTGTCACTTGCTCACAGGGAATAGTATCCTCCCCGTCGAAATTGCGGGGCAAATTCTGAGTCATATTGCGACAGATATCGACTCACTGAAGGCATGCTCGCTTGCTCATGCCTCTTTTCTACCGTTCACCCAGAAATATCTTTTTGCTGAGTTTATCATTGGAAGAGATGACGACCACACACACGACATCCCGCTGTGTTGTAAACTATTGGAAATCATACGGTCCTCCCCGCACCTCGCTCTTCACTTCCGGAAGGTCGTCCTGAACATCAGCCTAAGATCTGGTGTGGTCGAGAGCGACCTTTTGTCTCAGTTACTTCCGAAGCTTCGTTGTGTCAAATCCCTCACAATCAAATGCAGTGGTCCCATCTACACACTCTTCCTTCCAAGTATCCATGCTTCTGTTGTGGAAATGATTGGATCTTCGTCCTTAGAAACACTGGAAATCATCTCGTGGAAGTTCAAAAACGACGCAAGTGACCTGATCGCACTTGTATCACCGTGTGCTACCACCTTACGAAAGCTTTGGCTTGACACCGATTTTTCTACGCCAACCGAGGTCATCAGCGAGCGACTGGAGCTCCCGGAACTAGCGGAGCTGTACCACTTCCGCCAACCTCCGTTCGGCTTGTTCAAATCTCCACGCCTTCAGCGGATACAATGGCCCCTTCATTTTGGCCATGGCCATGAGAATTGCCATGCTACCAAGGTTCTCTCCGATTTCTGTGGGCTTCAGTTGCGCTGGACTCTGTTCGTTGGCTCATCTTGTATGTATCTTCATATTTATCCGAATGACGTACACTAACAGAGAATACTAGACATCGGTCACGAGAGTGCGCCTCCGTGTCGCTCCCTCCCAAACGAAATAATCGCTTCAATCCAACATCTGACCCTCTCAATAATTGCGTGGTGCTCTGAAGAGCACACTATATCCACCTTGGAGTACCTCCAAGACACCTTCGCTTCTTCCGCTCTCACTTGCCTCACCATTGTCTTCGTAATTGATGCTGGGGTTATGGCCGAAGAACTCTGGGATGACGAGAGATGGGATCGTGTCGCTTCACAGCTCCGTCTCTGCGTCCTCGGACTGTGCCCCACTGATATCATATCAGTTGTCTTCCAAATCAGCCAGTGGCGTGAGCCTCACCAACCCGATGAAGAATTGCTGGAAATGGAGCGTCATACCGACCCAGAGGATATAGAGGACATGTTCATCGATGACTTGGACCGATACGGAGATGTTTATTATAGAGTACAAGCCCAGGTCGAGAAAGCTCAAAAAATGATGGATATGCAGCTTTCCCGGATAAAAAACATGAATTGGTCCATTTCTGTGGAGTACAAAGAGGAGGAGGTCGTTTGGTGAGGGGAAGAATCCAAGTGTAGTGCTAGTGATGATGGTTACCTTATCGTC
Source organism: Pleurotus salmoneostramineus (assembly GCA_002583695.1). Lineage (NCBI taxonomy): Eukaryota > Fungi > Basidiomycota > Agaricomycetes > Agaricales > Pleurotaceae > Pleurotus > Pleurotus salmoneostramineus. The sequence goes on from BEWF01000015.1 coordinate 39,242, forward strand.
AAGAGGGGCGTACACTTGTATCAAACGAACGTGTAGAGTAATGATCAATGAGAATCAACCAGGAAGATAATCACTCTACCCCGGCCTACCACTCGGGACATGCAATTATTATGACGGTAAATATGCGAGCAAGAAAATACGCAACAATAATAACAATGAATCTACACTATCTTATAGCTATAGAATACAGTCCCCAACTCGACGGCAAGTTTGGACGCGATGCGAATAGAAGGATTGAACGAAGGTCATGAACGGAAATAACTTGTGTCTTGGATTGAGTGCTGCTATCCCATTTCAGGAGCGCCAGGGGGGTTCAAGTTGATGGGCGTAGAGGCGTCTGGGTGAGAGGGTGTTGTACATACATCGTGTCTATTCAACTCTGTCGGCAACAAGATTGCGCGGTCAACAGCGAGAGGTAGGCCACGATGTCTCCCGCGAACCCTGAGTTTCATGAATCATATCAGAGACCATACGTGGGCAACATCATCATCAAACCGTGCACGCACATTACAACGATGATGATCAACTTGGATAATGGCTTCATAGCACCACAAAACGAGAAGTTATCCTAGATCACGAAGCGTAAGTCATGGCGTAGCAGCATAAAGTTGTTCAGACTGACGTAGGGGACCCCCAGAGTCAAGCCGATACCACCAAAGGCCGAGACAAGCTCAAAGAGGACTCGAAACATGTCAAACCATTTCTTATTCTCGTCCATAATCGAGCCCCTCTCGATGATTGCGATGAAGAACACGGACCAAACCAACCACCACATATCTATTCAGACAACTTAGATAGCCAGTGACAGTTGATTTAGGGGAAAGGGGACGAACCGTTTGACACCTGTCTTCGAAGATGCCAATCTAGGTACTTTCCGACCCGCTCACGAGGTGGAAGACTTTCCAAGTTTGTGGGCTCTTGGTCTTTCTCGTCCGGGGGAACTTGAAATATACCAAGGGACTTTTCTTCATACACATTGGTGGAACGAATACTCAGGGCGACCTAATATGTCGGTCAGAATCTAGTACGGTGGCTAAAGTGTTCGAGACATACCGGATAAACCTAAACTTAGAGTTAATATAACATCTAGGCTGACCAAGTGCAGTTGCTTACAGCAATATACATCAAGATGACGTACATGAACCTGCGGGGAAGATGAGTTGAAGGAGGGTGGAGTGAATCGTACAACTGACTGAACTGCTGGTGCCAAGTTTGCGATGGGTACGATGGCAAACCCTGAGGCACGGGCAGAAAGCCCTTGGAACAACCCTGCGATCGTGCGAGGTCCGACACTGAGCGCTTCAAATGCGGGAAGACCAATATCTAATGAACGGGTGAGAGGCTAACCCCGGCATTAGGAAGCTTTGAGGAGAAGCTTACTCAGAACTTCGAAGGCCACCCATTCGATGACACTAGGTGGGAAAGTATCAGAGAAAGTTCAGCGACTCCGAAAGCCACAGAGGGCGGACCTGAAGAGGATGAGACATATGAGGAGAAACCACGTTTGGTGACTCGGGAATCTAGAGGAATGGAGGTGCTTAATTGAAGGATCTTCCCTGCACCACTGGGTAAGTAGCTTACAGGTATATGAAACATCTGCCGCATGGAGTGAGCCGACGCTCCGTGATATTCCTGACAACTTAACAAACCTGCGAGGATGGTCTATCAGGAATTCCAAGGCTTTATGTATGTCTGATTCGATGCGCGTGACTTTATAGCCGATCCAGCTGTACGTAGGGAAAGAAACGCGAATTAAGCATGGTAAGGTAATGGTGAGCGATGTCATGCTCACATAGTAAAGCGAAGACTATTCAGATATGTCATCTGTTGAGAGCGGAAAAGCCAACCGAAGGGTGATAGACACACAAGATAGGCTAGAAGGAACAGGTTGAATGATAGTGAGTCGGGATGCGGGTTGGAACACACCAAAGCGTTATTTCCCGCTAGGATGACGAACATCAAGGCAACTGCACCATGTCGTTCATATGGAGTTTCGGAAAGAAGTTTTGAGGTGTACATACCCATCATTAGATACGCCGACTGAAACGGCACCATCCCCCTAGAGGAAAGAGGCTGTCAGGTTGCATCCATGTATTGAGGAAAAGGCCTCTGCGCACAGGTCGACCAGCGACAACCCGCCTCCTGTGTAAGCGCCCATCACTTGAAACAACGCAAACCTGTATCAGCAATTGAGCATGGTGCCGCGAAAAAGAAGTAGGGGAACACTGAACCAAGGCTTTTGAACGAGCCTAGGTTGGGCTTCAAACACTCCATCGTATGTGTGCGTGACGGACAACCACGGAGCAAACAGTAGGTACGCGAATAATTGAGTGAGGACGAAATACTGCGCCAACCAACGTTAGCCAACTCCATCAAAATGAAGAAGATATGGTCTTACTGAAGGGACGAGATAACTCAACAGCCTCAATGCACGATATTCCGCGCCACCGACTTCTTCGATTTGTTCATCCGTAAGCGTCTCCACGTGTATATCAGAGTTTCTCCCGACAGTGAGTGGGAAAGAAAGCCAGGAAACGACCTTTGCGTTCATGCCGGATATGAACCGATCCATAGCATTTCCCTCCTCGCTTATGCGAGGTTGTCCGTCATGTAAAGGTAAAGGGTATCCAGGTCGCCTCACGGTGTGAGGAGAAGGTCCACCTCCAGATATGGGAGTGAGAGCTGTTTCTCCGTTTTCATTGACGCCAGTGATAGTTTGAGTCGAAGATATGGTGAGGGTGCGTTCAAGCTTGGCATAGGTCTTCGGGGATATATACCGAATAGCCTTCTGAGCGACGTTGAGGGGTCCCGGAAACCCGCCGTAGTTCTGAAACTTTGCTTGGTCACCAAGTTGAGGTGCGCCATGGACACTCAAGGTCCGCTGATGGGGGGCTAGCATCGTCACTCCTTGGCGAGGTTGAGATCGGGTAGGGGCTACTCGATAATAAGTTAGCGTGCATGAAGAGTTCGAGGTTACTCACTTCGTTGTACGGGTGGTGGACGAAGGGACGAAGCCAAAGACGCTGGTTGTGGAGATGAGTCCTCGACATTGAGGGGTGACTGGGTCAAAGCCGTGCTAGCTGCTTTGGGAGAGCCAGTGACGCTCTTGGCTTCTCGTATATCGAGTGTTACCTCCTCAGGCTTATTCCTACTATACGGACTCCGTCTAGCATCCGCGAGGACAGGCGATCTTAAGCTAGAGCCTGGGGATGCGTTGTCTGCTGTCGATCGCGTCGGTTGTTGTGTTGGTTGGTCAATCACAATTATCAGGCTTGGTGGGGCCGCAACGTCGCCGACACCGGGGTGGTTGGCAGAAGATGGGACAGCTGGCGAGTCTGTGATACCCTTTTCCATATCATCCGGACCAGGATGGGGGTTCGGAACCTCTTGACCTAACCGGAAAGCGTGGATAGGCGAGGAGATTGAATTTAACAACATTGTTCTAGTGCGCTTGATGGATAGCAGGGTGCCACGCCGATTGGGGCGATGTTGGAGAGCAACATACTTGCATCGTGTACGGAAGTAGTTCCTTTATTCTGTCCATGAATCGGGGAGGTCATGTAGAACTAGTCAAGATGCTCACTTGCGGACCAGAACCATGACCCACGATACCATTGAAATATCGCCCTTATAACGCCCATCTCAGCGCAGGTCCGTAATGAAAAGGAAGGAGCTCACAATCATCATCAAGACATACAGGATGACTTGCTGCAACGCCGTTGTCGTCGATAAATTCACTGTCGACAAGCCAGTCACCGTCATCGATGAATAACAAAGAAACAAGCAGTCCAGATAGCTGATATGAAACCGCCCATTGCATGCGTAAAACACGCCCGATATGATGAGAGGAATAAAGGCGAATGAGAGTAAGTGAATGCGAAAGAAAGTGCTCTCTTTCTTAATTGTATGCCAGAGGCCTTGACGCGGTGCGTCAGCAATGACCGTTTGGGATTGCGATGCGCACGAATCTAAAGCTTGTGGTGCGAGACCAAGTACACTGTCCTTCATGTCCTCGTCGCCGGGGGAAGAATTATTTGAAAGTCTCTCGGAGTTGTAGGATGACTGTAGGGGAGAACGAAGAACACGGTGAATGTGGGCCATTGTTGGGTATTTAGCTTTGTAGACTCCTCGTGGGCTCAGCTCCAGCGACAGTTCTCAGGACCAACTAGCGAATTTAACTCCTGCGGTCGCCTTCATATGAAACGTCGAGCATCCGTCCATCTTCAACCACCCTTCCAAACTTCGACTAGCGTACATCCACGGAAGCAGCTGAGGCGTGGCGTGCATAATTATAGCAAGAAGATGGAATCATGCAAAGAATGGTGCCCGTTCGATTAGTGTAGCTGTTAAACGTCGAGATTTGGAAGTTGAGCGACGTTGAGCAACGTTGAATTGTTCAACGTTCGACGTTGGAACTTGAGCAATTTCAAACCCTGAAATTTGAGTCCTTGGTAAGTGTACACCCAATTGTATTGATTGTGTGAACGGTGTTTCCCACAGTCACAAACTTCGAGTAAGTACAGTGACAAACGCGGCACTCTAAAGCTTTCTAGATCGTCTCCACCAAGGAAACGTCTTCAATCACGAATCACTGTGATATGAGTTGAGATGAGGTCTCAAACGATATGGAAAAACCACCCGCACCGGGAAGACCTTCACACCAGTGCTGGCAAAGATCTTTACATAAAATGGTTGAGTTATACATGACCTGAATTGGAGGAAGGAGGAAAACCTACATCACCTGGACGCCCCGCCGAGGCCACGTCAAATGCGTGTCCGAGGCACGCCGCGCCACACTTTGGACCATTGAAGCGGAAGGTGACATGCTCGGTCGGTTCTGCTTTGCTGGTATGAAAATCGCAGAAAACATATACGGCGACGTCATCTGGGATAGAAAGCGGAACCTGGGCGGCTTTCAAGAGGGTCGTAACAGCTACGCCAGCAGCTTGTTGGCATTTCACGCGGTCTGGCTGTTTATATTTATACGCCTTTTCAGCTTTTTCAGCCTTCTTGTCTCCTGGAGCTGCCGCAGGGGGTACAGGGAAATCCGCCAAGTTTTCAGCAAAAGTGAACTTCGGAGCTAGGACGCGGCGCTGTAGTTCGTAGCCCTAGGAATAAAACAGATGAATAGCAGGGTCATAAAGCAGTCAACTGAGGGCTTACGGTACCAGTGGGCGTCGCAAGAACTCCGGAGGAAAGTGCAGTGAGTGATGCAAGAAGAATAGCTTTGAATTGAAGTTGCATCGTTGACTACGAAGGACCTGGGTAGAGCACTTTGCTGGAGGAAGGATGGTTGAAAGTACACGATTTATATAGTCATTCCTATCGAAAACGATGTCGAGATTGGGTAAGACGGTGCATGCTTGTGATGCTTCCAAGGGGTCTATGATAGCTTCCTTGCAGACTTTGCATGGGCGGGGAACCATAAACATTCAAGGCGAGATGTCTGACACGTTCCTTGAGAAAGCGCGAAACCAGTAAACATCAGGATAAGACCACCAAGGTAATGAAAACGCACCTCCTTACATCGCCACTGCTAGCACACGGAAAGTAGCCTTATTTGTGGATAAGGCCGTCATGAGTACAGTCCCAGGGATAGAAAGCTGGTGGGGATAAGAGAACTAAATACACGTAACACAGCGGACATAAGAACATATGGAACATATGCGACGGGGGGTAACAACTTGATATATGTAAGGTTATATAGGTATAGGCGTACAAAAGCAAAAACAACATGGGTGTAGGTAGTAGGGGTGTCCGCACGCTCATCATATCGGGTTGTAACTCCCTGTGGAACAGGTGTATCATCAGTCACTATTGGCCTCAAGATGTGGGAGAACATACATATCCTCGCTTGCCAATCACCACTGCCCGTGGCAAGAATACTTCCAGCAGGACTGAGGTCGATGGAGATGACTATGAAAGGTAAGTACATGACAACAAGAACGAGGCTACGTGAACCCACCTGAGTTTTTGTGTCCTTGGAGCATACACTGAACGGTCGCCGTTCGTGAGTCCCAGAACTGTACGCCTCGGTCTTTCGAACCCGAGACCACCCATTGTCCGTCATGAGAGACAGCGACGGACAACACATAATCCTGACAACGCCAGTGAGCACCTCGCCACCACCATTAGTGCGACTCGGACATACCTTGTGTCCGGTGAAGTTCATCGTACATGGACTTTGCTTATCTCCTTCCTTCCGCGTCAATGCACTAGGAACGTTAAGAGGACCGCCGTTCGCACCTTCTTTCTTGCTTTTTAGTCCAGGCGAATTCAAGGCGCTGACGTCCCAGTACTTCAGCGTCTTGTCCAAGCTACCACTGACCAACCCCTTCCCGTCAGGTGTAAAAGCAACGCTGTACACACTATCACGGTGTCCACGCAGTCGATCGACGAGCAGACCCGTAGCGACATCCCATATCCGAACCACCGTGTCAAGGCTGCCAGCGGCAACGAATTGACCATTCGGCGACATTGCCACGGAAGTCACACCGGCATCATTGTTCAGAGAATCCGGATCGTTGATCGTGAGTACTTTCGACGACCCAGACTCCATATCCCAGATACGCGCAGTCTTGTCGCCAGACCCGGACACGATGAGCCGCCCGTCATGGGAAAAGTCGAGCGAGTAGATTTCTTGCTGGTGGCCATCAAAGACATTTCGAATGCGTCGCTTGTTGATGTCCCAGATCTAGAAAGGTGGTCAGAGACACAGAGAGAACGTATGAGGATGCGACGCACTCGGATCTGCTTATCTTCGGCTCCAGTAGCTAGATATTTTCCATCAGGGCTGAAGCAGACGCTGCGAATGTACAAGTCGCCGGCTTTTCCAGCTCCTTCATCTGCAAGCACACTGGAAAGAACGTGAGTTATTTTAGGCGCTCAAATCACATGACACATACCACGTCTTCGCACCGGTTTTCGTGTCAAAAATTTGAGCGGTACGGTTGCATCCTGTTGCAAGATATTTTCCATCGGCAGAAAATCGGACACAGCACACCACACTTCATGTCCATCCTCAGCTTTCAAGCATGGTGAAAGACACAGACACAACGAACCTCTCATGCATAAGGGTGTGGACAAGGTTGACATCAAGCACACGCTTGACCTTATGATTGAAAACGGCAAACCAATCGGATGCTTCTTTCTTGTACTCTGGTGGAACATTGTGAGGATCAAGATCGTCCGGAAAACTGGCTGGTCCTATCGGGACGAGGGCGCCTGGGCCATTGCTAGGTTCACTCAGAGGCGGGGGGCCAGGAGGATTACTTGGGCCCGAGTTTTGGTAGGGACCATGAGCAGATGGTGGTGGTGGAAGCCCAGGTCCTACGCCTGGTGCAGGTGGGTGTTGGAGCTTCGGCGTTTGTCCGTGGCCTAGCGACGGGCTGTACGGATCTGAAGAAGTTTATTCACTTGTTGAAAGTGACCAAAAAAAACAAAACTTACCTGGACGATCGGATTTAATACGGTCTGGTTTGAGACGTTTGGGATCTCGTTGGTCGACAACTCGATCACGGTCTCTATCCATCCTGTCCCTGTCTCCTCTGTCCCGGTCCCTCTCGGAAAGCCGCTCACGCTCAACACGCTCAGCACGATCAACTCCACCCCTTTCCACTAATCTATCTCTATCCCTCCCAGGCATGCCGTCGCGATAATACGGTTCGCTATAACTTGGCACCGCGGAGCCTGAATGACTGACAGGCGGAGGAGGTCCTGGGGGGACAGCACCCCCTGGTATACCAACTGAACCCGGGCCAACTTGGGGTTGAGGGGGTATCCCGACATTGGGCAGGGATTGCCGAGTTGCGACGAGTTCATTCCGCATCCGTGCCAGCTCGTCTTCGTATTGTTGACGAACCTTGGCGTGCTTACCCTCGAGGTCGACGAGTTGCTGGCGGAATGAAGCGATTTCATTTATTTGAGCCGCCACTATGTTGACAAAGTTTGGGTGAGCAAGGTGTTGTGAACCAGTAGGAATGAAGCGCACATTTGTTTTCGTAGTCATCTCTCTGCGCTCTAACAGCCCCAATCTCTTGTGCTAGAAGGTCAAACTCTTGTCGAATGGTTTCGAACGATTCGTTAAGTCTCGCATGACTGTGTTGCTGACTAGGTCCTGGTACTGGAGGGCCCGTAGGCTGCAAACTCCTGTGCTAAGTCGACAATTAAGTCAGCTTGCGGGCAATAGAAGCAAAGAACGAATAAGAAGGGGGCGACGCCTTCGCGCCCGCCCAATAGAGATGTGAAATCGTAGAAGGATGAAGACATTGTCAATACCCCCGACGCTAGGCACCAAGCGGAATCCGTGCACAAAGGTATTCCAACGTGACAACCCGCGCATCATCGCCGCTCTCATAGTCTCGCGTCGCCGTTTTCACAACATGTGAGAAGCCCAACTTGTGCTTGGAATTTCCCCCTCACTAAGTTTGGCAAGGCGTTTCGGGACGTTGGGTATAACTTGAGAAATCCAAGTTCATCCTAGAAATATGTTGCCCACGACTATTCTGGTGCCCTGCCTGCATCTGGGACGTTCGTATCCGCAGCGTAGTGCAATTGCAACGCAGTCTCGTAATCCAAACCGAACGACCCCAGCGCACCGTCGAGGGCGCTATCGTTGAGAATTCATGGCCGAAGTTGCGTCGAAGCTGCGTCCAACCGCAAACGACATTGATACGCCACACTACAGGGAACCAATCCAACGCACGGACCATATTGTCCGTTTCTTCGCCCGCCACCAGCCTCGATTTTGTGCCACAAGTAACTGCCCACAGGACCTCTACTCACGTTATATATTGTACTCGAAGACATCCCCGAGTTGGTGCCTTCGTCGATATTTTGTGGATGTCGAGGAGGAGAAGGGGGTTCGTGGGGACAGGGAGGGGGAAGAAAAGGTTGATGTTTACCAAACTCTTCCCTTTTTAACGTCCATTTACCGCCGGCTTCATATTTCCCTGAATTACATAATCAAAGGTACGTGACAACCAACATCGAGATCCAGCCCCGATCTGATGGCCACGCAGGGGTCATGCAACATTGCCTCGGAGTCGAGTAAAACCTTCGCGCTCTTCCTTCTTTTGAAAGCACCTTTATGGCTTCGGACTACTTGCCTTTTCTGTATTTCTCAGGGAGCATGAGGAGCTAGGCCTCCAGGCCTTAACGGGCTACTTTCAGTTGATCATCGAACGGAGATTCCTTTGTCCCAATTTGTCCATGCCATTCTACGAACTTCCAACGGCCTTTCTCGTGCTCGATACATCGATATAGGCTCCTCGTGACCGATCGGGAGATGTGATGCTAAGACGAAGGGAGCTTCCGGTCACCTTTAAAATAGGTCAGAGAAGGCAGGTAATCGCGACTTTCTTAAGGGGGTGCAGGATGCTGATGGCAAGTGTCTGATGAAAGAAGGATCCGAAAGCTTGGGACGTAGGGTCAGCAGACGGGCATTGAATATTGATGAAGGGAGGCTGTGCGGCGATGAATGTTATCTGGACTTTCTCAGATGCACGGATTGGTCGAAACGGAAGCGAACTGTGTTGGTACAGACGCTGAACGAAGCGCTGGACATCTCGGCGCATCAAGATAACAGTTCTACATGGAAAGGGCATACTCCGGGTCTAACGCAACTTTTGTGAGACCAACGAGCAGTTCCTTGGGGTCGTTGAAGTTGTCTTCTACGACTTTATCAATCGCTTGGGTTATCTTCTCGAGTTCTGCGCTCTCGCCCTTGAAGAAGGCATGGAGCTTCTTCTCAAGATTCACGTGCTTGTTTTCTGGCTTGCAGATAAAGGCGAGTAAAACGACGGTGCCTGACATCAACATGTTAGGGACCGCGATGGAGTTGGCCAGATGGGGAACAAACAAGTGGCAACGCGTGCAAGTTGATCCTTTGTTTGAAGTTGGTGGATGGAGCCCTGCCATTCGATTCCGTAACTCAAGAAGAACATAGGTTGCGGGGAGATATATTTACCTTTCGCTGCATTACTTTCGGGGATGGAGGTGGACGTTGGTCCTGGGTGTCTTGACCAGCCTATACAAATCGATCACGGTATCAGGATTCTGAGAGGCGATGAGCAAGAGCTGTACCAATTTCTCGAGGTACGCCTATCGTCAATCATTCAGCCGTGAATTTTACCAGTGGATCAGGGACCACGTACATCCTAGATTGTGCACGAAACAGTAAGTCGAGCCAATGACAGCGAGAAAATGAATGACTGGACGTACGTTCTATGGGAGACATGAGGACGCTTAAACAATCCGATCGTTTAAGTGACTTACAAACTGAAACATTTCGGCTAAAAAAACTGTCGACGCGATAGGCAAATAACGTACGAGCTATTCATCGAATCTCAGTGAGACGACCGTGGGGGTCAACACGTCTTATTCGAAGTGGTAAAATACTGACGGTCTAGTGGATGCTCAGATGCAAAATGGGATGTTGGAAACGACGGTAACTTACTTCCTAGAACCAATTCTCTCGTCTAGACGAGTGACATAAAGTAGAGTAAAAGCCTCACGTGCTGTCAAGTCGAACAATCAGCGCGATGGAAATGACAATGGAAGCGACTTACGATCTAAAGGATGGAAAAGCCCTATCAATACTTGCCAACTGCTAGAGCGCCGGGAACATTACTTACCCACTAATGACGAAAATTAGCACAATATTGAGGATTCGCGAGCGTTCGAAGACTCACTGGCTATGTATGGTGAAAAGGGTGAAAAAGGTTCAAATAGCTTGAAGGTAGCACCGAGCTTACTGTCTAATTCAGAAAATCAGGAGAAGGTCAAACTTTTAGAACGATCAAACTTACTGCCTAAGGTGGAGAGAGTGGACGTCTGATCTTCTCTCGCAGAAGGTGAGAGGGGAGTACATACCCACTACATTTTATCCGTGCTTAGTGTACGTTATATAGATTGGAAAGAAGCCGCGTACTTGCTATCAAAATTGGGGTCGTTAAGGTTGATAAGCGTGACCGAGGGAAAGTGGGAAAGGCTGACCGAGTCCTGAGATATAGTTAGGCAGGAACGAGAGCGAGGTGACCCTATATACCACGCACCGGAGTCTACGAGATGGCATTCCCATGGATTTGAGTTTGAGCGCGAAGGGTAACAACGGTTTGTACGCACAGACTAATCGATCAATCACGAGTAGTCAGAGAGGTCTCAAGAAGGAACGGAAGGAAACATACATCCTAGCGGATCATGAAGGAACATGAGCAGCGTGAGGAACATATTGCTTACCCACTAGGCGAGGTCAGCATGAGCAACACACTGGTAGGTTGAGCGGGCTCACTTTCTGGACAAGGACATTAAAAACAAGATGACGACAAGAGGGGGAGATTATATCACTCACCCACTAGTTGCGTGGTAAAAGACTTCATTAGCCGAGTCCAATGAGAAGGAATGAGGTAACGAACCCACTGGGGGAGGATGTCAGCAAGGGGAGAACAATTGATGAGAGGGGGTTCTTACATGCTGCACCAAACGGAGGCGGGAGATCAGAGTATGTACTGAGTCAGCGACAGTCTCACTCACTTCCTATTTATAGATGAGCGTGGTGGTCCGAGGGGGAGAAGAAGAAGAAACAACAACTTACCCACTGATGAGAGGATATGTTTATTCAGGTCAAGAGTTGAGAACAATCTGGATTTGACTCGAACTCACAGGCTATGTCACCGTTGAGTCATGATATTGATGCTGATGCAAGATATGATCAAACTCACATGCTTCGTAGATCGGGAAAGTCGAAGCGTGAGTAATGGGTAGGGAGCATTGGGTTATGCATGCACTGACAACCTATGGCCGAGACTGAGGATATAGTGGTTTATCAATACAATTTACTTACGGACTACGAGGGGATCTCTTGTAAGTCACGGAGGTAGACAGTGTGCCAATGGGGGACGTACTTTCTATGGACAGAATGAATCATCGACTTCGCAAACAGGCGAACCTAGGTACTCACAACCTGACAGGGGCAAGAACATAGTTAGGGGAAGGGTCATCGAGGAAATTGATCCACTTACATACTGCTCTCACAAATAGTACAGATCAGAAAGAGAAGCTCTCAGAGAAATGAAAGTATGTAACCTTGCGCTACGAACGGAAGTCAATATATTTCGCCATGCACACATGAAATCAATCAAACCTTGTTCTAGACATCTAAGAATTGAACGCCGTCAATTCTGGACACAGATAGCGACGCACTATATCCTAGCCAATTGATGGGCCTTCCAGGTGATTAAGTCTTTCCACAAATTTGCGGTGACTTACATATTCTCTTTCCTGAATACCAAAATACTGCATGAGAATTATCTTTGCTGAGTCGATGAAGAGGAATGCTCACAGTATCGACCGTTTCTTCCTGCGTTTGGGTGTCATGAGTATGGGCGGGGATATTCAGAAGTTATAGTGTACGTGCTTTCTATAGAAGCGTCAGCGAAGTAAAGGAGAAAGGGACGGACACCTACAAGTTTCTGGAAGATGTAATCCAACTGTCAGGGCCAAGTCTCGAGGAAATCAGGTTTAGACGCACAGTTACGGCCTGACAGGACAGCGTCAGCATGCGAAAGTGCGTGAAGTGGGTACAACTTACTTTCTATAAGGATCTCATAAAATCGAGGATCGTCAATGATACAAAACGCAAGTACTTACCACCTAATGAAGGGTGTAAGTCATTTAGCCAGATACACGAAATCGCAACATACCAACTGAAAGATGATTAATCCAAGGATGAATGTTTGTGAAGCTGTGTGAGTATCATACGTACATCCTAGAAGGATAATTAATAGCTGTTCATAATGTGGGCAAAGGGAATACCGTCTGTTTTTTTTCAATGCGTCCTTTCGCGGTTAGAGTGTCAAGAAATTTAGAATGGGCGCACCTGGTCGAGGGGGAACCATATCATGCAGTTGAAAACTATGTCCTTCATTTCGTGACGGCGGAGGTCCCCTGTCTTGCGCTGAATATTCTCAAGGATGCTGAAATAGCGTGAACGTGTGGTTAAAAAGAAAAACGGAGCAGATAACTCACTGACGCAAGGCGTACTCGACACAAAGGTGGATGCGGTTCATCTGCGTGGAAATGAGAAGGCTTTGGAGGTTTGATCCTTTGAGAGACGCGGCTGTTGCACGAATCAAGTCCGTGCAATCTGCGGATGGCTTCTGCATTCCTGTTATGCTGTCAAAAGAGGCTCTGAAGGAGTGAGTTTCATGGTAACTAACCATAGAGGAAAACATGGGACGATGGGGGATGAGCGCGCGAGTACAATCTGTCCATGTAGATTTTCTCAAAATCCGTTTTTGCTCGTTCAGGTGCTGCGCGTCGAGCCTCTGGACGACTAAGCCCTTCGTCGAGAAGCGCCGCGATAGCCTCGTGATGGCGAAAATCGAATTTTGTGAAGATGGCGACAACGGGAACTACCACGGCAAGGTGAATGAACCGACATGGAGAACGGGAGGCTTGACGAACCGTGACTCTTCCGACATTCTTCAAAGAAGCTCGTTTCGCCCTCAAGGAGAATACGCGGTGTGTCCGTAGGAATGCAAAACCTATACGTATGGAAATCACCGGCGACACGATCAGGTGAAGAGAATTGTACCAGACTACGTGGAGACGGAGGTTGAGATGAGGGTGGCTCGCGCGTTCGGCAATGAACTGCTTCACAGCATCTAGCTCTTGGGTACTCCCAGCCTCAAACCCACGCGAATCGTGGAATACAAAGCGATCCTGGCTTTTGAATACATACTGCAAGTTGATGTCATGTTCGCCGCGCTATATAGCCGCTCTTTAGTTACGCTGTCTCGCTATCAGTCATACCAATTACCCCTTTGGATGGCTCAAGGATGGCGGGATCCAACTGTCCAACTGCTCAGGTTCTTGGACACAAGCGACAAGTCGTGTGAGGAACGCACCAATTGTCCTTTGGAATCCATCACAACTGGCTGCTCGGTGGTGTTGCAGACTTTTTGGAGAATGGTAGTTTTGCCAGCATTGGCTTTACCAATGATAAGCACTCGGAATTTGACGCCGCCTAAGCCAGTATCGAGCGTGGTATCGTCTGAGGAGGCCATAGTAAGGGGACTAGATATCGAGGAATCAGAGCGACGACCCCACGACTTTCAATTTATACGCGTACGGCGCTGCTTCTCTCACATGGAATAATGAACGGATCAAAAACATACCTTTATCGGACAAACGTGCGTCATCTGGTTGGAGGCGTAACGTCTATAAGGCGTCGTGAGATAGAAATCCAGGGCGCAGGCACTCCGGGCTGATCGCAGCTCCACATATGTGGTGAACAAAGCCTTCATTATTGGGTTTGACACCGGTACTGGTTTCAGAACGCTACTAACGCATTGTAGACCATCATGCATCAGAAGTGGAGCCTGAGAGCAACTGAAAGAGCGAAACTAAGATTGTCTCAGAGTTCGTGTTTCCTACTCGAAGGTCACTGTGACGATGCCCTCTTGTCCAAGCCATTGGGAATTATTCATGGTGAGCTAGTTTGGGACCATTTGGGGACCATGGCGGAGGAATGTAGAATGACAAGAAAGTTTTCGGATTATAATCGATGCTCAAGATAAGTCCCTTGAAAGTTGGATGTACTGTGGCCTTCGATGATGGTCGAATGATGGTCAGGCAAGTAACGGGGAAATCGCGAAAGCGTTAGGTGATCACGCAGCGACGCGTTCCTGCACGTGATCACGTTCTAACAGGACTCTTTGAAGCGAACCTGGCAAGTTTCCGAGTCTGAGATCTGAGCTCATGTTGAGTGTTCTTCCCTTCGAACAGCTTCGAACCTTTTACCGGAATCATTTGCGCCGCACTCTCGAGAAAACATTGGCTAGAAAACTCTGATATCTGATTCTGCATATCTGGCATTCTCTCATCGGACGACGGACACACTTTAAGTACGTTTTAAGTCATTAGCTGGTTTACACCGGGGATGGCTTTATAGGCTCAATTTCCTCCAGCAGCTCTCTCAGGAATGAAATCGAACTGTCTTTCAACAAAGCTCTCGGTTTCAACCTCAAAAATTCTGCCAACTCAGGGTTCTGGAGGGCGCCCCCAAGCTCAAAAGCAACGGGTGACTATGAGTCAACCATACCGTATTCTCTTCTATACATCAAGGGTAGATTGACAATGCTATGCTACGCGAACTCATCTTTCGGATATTTGCGCATCAAACTTACGAGTTGCTTGAGATGCACTCTAACGCGTAGGAGTCGCGTCGCCCATGTGGTTTGTTTCGCTGATCGCTTGTCATTGGTTTCTTTGACTAATTTCTATCTTTTCAAGGCTCCACCTCGGGTAGTATCGTAACGGTTCGCCTTGTATCTGGTGTCCGATAAAGGGGGACAGAAGAACCTCTCACCAATACAAAAGCCCAGCCGGGGATACGCCTAGCTCCTTCCAAAGCACAACTTACAAGTCACACGTACATCGGGGGTGAGAATGGATTCCCACCTCCTTTATACCCAGGTTATATGAGGAATTCTCCGTATCACCAACTACCATGGCGAACCCGCTCGTTGGCGTGTCTGCTGCACTCTCCGGCCAGACTCCGCGTCGCTCCGTCTTCAACCAGTTCTCCTTGGAAAAGAAAGTTGCCCTTGTCACCGGTGGTCAACGCGGGATCGGCTTGGAAGTCGCCCTTGGATTTGCTGAAGCTGGCGCAGTTGTCTACTGTCTCGACCTTCCCACAGATCCCGACAACGACTTTAAGCTTGCTCAGGGTTACGCTTTAGCACTTCCTCCCTCGGCTCCTGGTGTAGAGAACGGACGACTGGAGTATGTCAGTGGTGATGTCAGTGATCAGTCACAAATGTGGGAGATCGCCGAAGATATCGTCGCCAAGGAAGGTCGTTTGGATATCTGCTTTGCCAATGCCGGCATAGTGAACGGTGCTACCAGCCTGGAATTTCCTGCCGACGATTTCACCAAGGTGCCTTCTTGCACAGAAACCACGTAAAATTACTTGGTGCTTACATATGTGCCTTTGAGCATAGCTCTTGTCCATCAATGTAAATGGCGTTCTGTATACCGCGCAAGCAGCTGGACGTCAAATGGAAAAGTTGGGCATCCCAGGAAGCATCATCATGACAGCGAGTATATGTGGTAGCACTACAATCAAGGTGAGCACTGCGATTCTACCATAATGTACCCAACGGAAACTGATGTGCGTCAGAATCAACACTGGCTTGCGTATCAGACCAGCAAGTCCGCTGTGCTCCAGATGGCTCGGTCGATGGCTTGCGAACTCGGCGTCAAAGGGATCCGTGTCAATACTCTTAGTCCCGGATTCATCGAAACCAAGTGCCCGCGCTTCCTCTTTGTGTCCCAAAGTCCACGCTAACCAGGGTCTGGTGTTTGCCTCGTTCATACAGGATGACTGGTGCATTCTTGAATCAAGAGCCCGAGCTGCGGAAGGAGTGGTCCGGTATGAACCCAATAGGCAGGCTCGGACGCCCTGATGAACTGCGCGGTGCTTGTCTGTGGCTTGCAAGTGATGCCTCCTCATTCTGCACGGGAAGCGAGTAAGTCAACCATCACTTCACCTGTAAAGCAGTAATTTATGGCCATCCACAGTATCAAGGTCGATGGCGGACACTGTGCTTGGTAATTGGAGCTTAAGTCTTGTCTTCTTGTGTGTATGTCTATGAAACCTACTTCCGGGAATGTTAAGTACACCCAACATCGACCCAGCATCATCCTGTTTTGGGGCTCGCAGGGCGAGCGTACCAGCCTCCGACAACGAAGCCCCAGTACCCACCACTCAGCACTCAGACCAGATGTATGTACTCCCACGAATAAGTCGCCTCGCCTTCATCTCGCCCACTATGTCCACCTACATTTTGCGACGCCTTGGTTGTTCTGTGATTGACTCTGGACAAATTACTGGACATTTGTACCCAAATACAACTCCCTACGTCATTCCCGACGAATCCTCGCAGCTCATGTCGTCACCAGACTCCCAAGCGGAATCTATAATATTCGAATCTCTACCGAAAGCGGGTGGCCTAACGGTTAGTAGTGATTAGACTCTCGATGTCGTGCAGCTCAAACCATGTGTAATGGATGAACCTGGCGTCCCAGGAATGTCATATGCAAGAAAAGCCAACCCCACTCCAGAAAGGCGCCCAATCATTGCACAACGTGCTTACGCTCTCGTTTTTTCGCCAAATTCAATTCTCGGCTATCGGTGGCTCTTTGGAGTGTACGCTCATCCCAGTTAGTATAGTTTCCCGACTCTCAACAGCGTTTAAACAGCTTAGCGTCGGTAAACTTGCTTTAGCAGCGTCCAAATGTGGGCCGCGAGCCGCTTGTAAGGCGAACTCAACCCACACGAAACACTCATCTTGTCAAATACACATTCTCAACCACGACAACCGATCATATCCACATTGCAATGTGGTTCTCGCCATTCACGCATCTGGTCTGGATGCGGGAGCCAGTGGATGGTTGACCTTCAACCGAGTGTCACAGAAGTCAACGGTACTCATGTGGAACGAGGATAGGGTAATATGGACTATGCTATAAAATGGGTTCTGATGAACGGGAGCCCTATAATTCTCCAAACAACTCCTCCTCGACGCTTCCTCGACATGCCCTCTTCCTTCTCATCTCTCCTTCTCTTCGCTCTCATCGCTTCATCCCAAGCAGCGACCATCAGTAATGAACTCAGAAGGCAAATTGTCGCTAGCAACAACTGTGTAAGTCTCCTACTTTCTTCGATCGAGACTATTTCTGATCGTGTATCCAATTCCAGTGTCAGGAACTGCTGACGAAGCTCGGTAGCGACAAAGTCATGTTGCCTGGCTCTACAGGCTTCCAGGAGCTCAGCGCGTCGTACTACACCCCTCAGGAGTCGGAGCTCGTGGCGCAATGCCGAGTTGCTGCTACCAATGCAGAAGATGTATCTGAGGCGGTCAAGATTGTCAAGCAAGGCGAATGCCCGTTTTCTGTACGATCTGTTGGGAACATGCCTTGGGCCGGTGCAGCCAATATTGCCAGCCCCGGTATTGCTATTGATCTCCGACTCATCAATGCAACGACGCTGTCTGCAGACAGGAAAGTTGCAAGCCTTGGTCCTGGAGGGACATGGGGTGCGGTATATGACACCCTCGACCCGTTTGGAGTCACAGTCGTTGGTGGCCGCTCAAACATTGTTGGTGTTGGTGGTTTCATTCTTGGAGGTAAGCGAACCTCTTCTATCAATCGGAAGCCCGAGCGCTGATCACTTTGACAGGTGGATTCTCAAACCTTTCTCCTGAACATGGATTTGCCTCAGACAACGTCGTCAACTATGAGGTCGTACTCTCTGACGGACGCATCGTTAACGCGAATGCAGCCTCGGAGCCTGACCTTTTCTGGGGTCTCAAGGGCGGAAGCACGAATCTCGGCATAATCACTCGCTTCGATGTCAAGGCGTACCCTCTGACCCCCAAGTGGGGTGGATTCAGAGGACATACAATTTCTACTGGCCCCGCGATATTCAATGCCATGACACAGATGATGGTGAAGCTGAGGAACGATCCCCATGGTGGCGGCTCTGTTGTGTGGGGCTACAACGAGATCATGCAGAACGACACGATCTTCTCTTCGTATGCCTACCTCGGTGCCGACGTCTCGCAAACGGATCTGTTCGACGATATGTTGGCTGTCCCCTCGATCCCTGGCACTGATTCCATCCGCGGAAATACCAACCAACAGTCGTTGAGTGGAGAGGTTGATGATGCCTTCCCTTCTGGACTGCGGCGTATATTTTCGACGGTCACGCTGAAGATCGATGTGGACATGGCAATTGGTATCTACGAGAAATGCCATGAGCTCTTTGCCCCCCTCGTTGGCAAGCCGCAAGTCCAATGGTCTGCGTCATTCCAGCCCATCGCTGTGACACATCTCCACGCTACAGCTGCCAACGGTGGCACTCCCCTTGGACTCTCCCCTGCGGATGGCGACCTCATTCGTGAGCCTCTTCATGTCAATTGATATTCGCATATTGACCATCATTTCGTTTCTAGTTCTCAACCTCAACACCGTGTGGGCATCCAAGTCTGACGATGCTGCCATGGAGAGTGCTGTTCGCGGAGTGATCGCTTGGGCAACTCAAGAAGCCAAGGCACGGAATGTACATCATCCCTGGTTGTACTCGAACTACGCCCTACCTGAGCAAGATGTCTACTCGTCCTACGGCACCGCCAACCATCTTCGCCTGAAGAGTATCCAAAGCGCCTACGACCCGGACAACACCTTCGGTCGCTTTTGGAAGGGTGGTTTCAAGCTGTAATTTCGTGATCGTTTTCTTATCATTATTCTGAGGCTCTAAAAGGACTTGTTACTCTTTACTGTAATTCAGCTTGTATAATCGGATTTATCTAGGTATCTGTACTTTACGCCCTTGTCTAACACTTTCCCCAAATTCAATATAACCGATGTCGGGCAATGCCATCAAGTGGCATGTGACGCAGTTGATCTCGCTGAAAGCAACGCTTCAATTATATCAACCGAATATAGAATGAAAGACTGACAGTGGGGTAGAAAGCCTAAGTGGTCCCACATGCCTTCCCATGGTGTCAGCTCCGGTAATACCTGTGAGGAGGTACGGTAGTTTTTTGGCAGATACCGGCTGACGCCAGGTAGTTTCTCAAACCCATCAATGACCACGAGCGATGGGTAAACGCGGAACAACGAAGGGATGTCCGCAGATGTGTAACGGCTGTATCGTTGCGCTGAGAGCAACATATATCGTATAGGCGCGGAAGTGGGAAAAGACGCGGCGAGCGCAATGATGTCTTCAACCCTCTGCGGCGTCAGTGTCAGTGTTCATTGCCAGCGGAGAAAACATCGGAGAAATTACCCCTTCGTTACAGACCGCAAGGTATTCCAAGTTTGTGAATACTTTGGGGTCAAGTGAAGTGAAACCATGGCAGTATCCGCCTACTAAAGTGAGTGAGCGAATTTTACCAAAAGCAACTTCATATGTGGGCCCAGAAAACCATTCGCGCTTCAATTGGTATGACAAAGGTTCCTTCATGCTCAAGTGTTCGATGGGTCGTCCGGGAACAACAAACGAAGCCGCGCGGGAACTGCCGATGAATGTCTTCAAGCGAGGCATGGCAGACGATGACGGATGAACGACGTCCATCTGGATGTCTGGCAGACGAAGGAACTCGAGCCACGGTAAGTGCTCCAGCATGTCGCAGATGTCAGGTTCTGGCCAGAGACCATCTAGCGCAAGATGTGTGAGGGAGACTGTATTGTTGGAGATGGTCTGAGGGATGACATGGTCAAATGAGATCTTCTCGATGTCGATTCTGCTGTTATTGAATACGGCAAAGTGAAGAAGCTGGTGCATTTTGCTGAGCATTTCAGGCAGTAGTCTAATCGTAGGCAGGGTCTGAGACCGTACTGTCTCTGAAGTGGGGTCATTGAGGTCGATGCTAAACTTCCTTGTGCAGGACGCGATGTGTGCATTCATCAACGCCGAATGCAGTTGTTTGGTGGACTTGTTATATTTCTTGATACGCGCCTTCTCTTGATATCTATCCTCTGGGCACGAAAGCAAGATGTCTCGGTAGATGAACCGCTGGCAGACGCGGTAGAACTGACGCGAAACATAAAGGAGGCGGTGGAAACGCGGAAAGCGGGCTTGTTCGATTATGCACCAAAGGACATCGTCTGGAAGTCTTTCATCTACGTTGGGAATCAGTACAACACAGGTGAGGGAATAGATCTATCGAACTTGAGGACATGGCAGTTTGCGGTGAGCGAGAATGAGTCAGATTTACTTCACTGACTTGCCTATTTGTTGGCCGTGAGAAGTACGCTTCCCACAGTCAGTAGATAAGGCAAATGCGTGACCGATCCAAGAGTCATCAAAAGAAGACTCACCAAGAAGAAACAAATCCCCCACCTCCTCGCTGCAGCCATCAATCCCCCAAGATGTCCGTATAACACATACATACCATCAGAGCCTTTTGGCTATCATGTATTGGACTCACGAGGAGGACAAGACCCGAGGCAATGTGCTTAAAGGAGGAGCTTCGGCTACTGATTCTAAACCCCCGGCTAGGAAGAAGTGGCCTACTTGTCAACAAGGACACTCGTACCGCGGTTTTAACCAGAGGGGATGTCATTTACCGAGTGGTGGAGGGGTGCGGTGGTCAGTCTTGGTTGGGGAGCCCACCAGAACAGCCATCCGTAGCGAACTTATGAATTTGCGACAAAGCGAGTCATAGACGTGGCCGAGGATAGTCAACGAGATGACATTGGGAAGAAACGCCTACTACTTCCATCGTGCACTACTTTTGTTGTGACTACTGGATGTGTACTCTTGACCATACCTGCCTTCACCACCGACATGAGTGCGATTTCTTTTTCCCCCACCCAGGACGGTGGCGGTTTTGTCTCGCTCTTGAAGTTTAGCCGGTGGGCCAGACGATGAAAATTCGATTCGGGACCGTTTGGTAGATGACGCCGTTTGTTGTTCCGACCGAGTTTTCTGGAATTCAGCTGGCGGTCAAGGTGTTAGTGTATAGGTCAGTAGGTAAAATGAATTCGGGCGTACCGATTTTATCCGCAAACCATTCATCCTGCATGTTGTCTGGATCCCACATGTCTTTCGGGAAATTGGTGCTCCGTTCGTCCACGTCCACAAACTCTACGAGCTTCGCGTAAAGGTGAGGATTGCGAAAGGAGCGATTCGACATAAGAGAGTCATTGAAATGCTTCGGATTGGATGGGTCGCGTTTGAGGGAATGAAATTGAGCGAGCTTTGTCTGCCCAAAACCCGTTATGTAGCATTGAAATGAACGGAGATAGGACTGTGAGACTGACTTCAATGGCAGGGTTACAGGGTTCGGTTGATTCTGGAGGAATCCCCCAATCGTCCAAGCCAGGGATTTGAGGCGGTCGTAGAAGAGCACGGATATCGGCCAACTCGTCCACTCCTGTGGGTGCATGGATTGGAGGGTCCACCACCGCTGACGTCGAAGGTTCCGACAATGGAATTTCTGGTTTCAAGGACTCGGTGGATGTCCTGTGGCGAGCATGTGCCTTGGTCGATGCAGTTGGCTTCCGTATTATGATTTGTGACTTTCCTTGGCGCCGTACTGATGCTATCCATTGAGCTGCGTGAAGACGTAGTAGAGGATGTGCTCACCATCTGACGAAGCAATTGAACCGCTTTTCAGTGACTTATCCTGTCCAAGACAGAAACGCAGCCAGAAAAAAGGGAAACACAGATGAAATGGCGCAAGTAGGTTCTCTCACATTTATCTTGCTCGGTCCATGATTCTGGGTTTCCGGTTCTGAGTCGCTCAAGTCGTCGCCGTATGAGACAAGGCCTGGTAATAGAGAGAATCAAGGAGAATACAAGGCAAGAGTGTGCAAATTCGGTACCTCGCATCTTGAGAAGGTAGTGGTTTGGGGTCAAGCTTCAAGCGCGCGCGGCGCTTCTTCATGTTTCTCTCTCATTTCCTTTCCTTTTTCACTTTCGTTGCTGCTTTTAGTACCCCTCACGATGGCTCGGCGACCTTGAATCACTTCTTTGAGAAGAATAATGGGCAAGGACACACGAATAATTGGGCTGTCCTGGTTTGCGCATCGAGATATTGGTTCAACTACCGTGTAAGCTTACACCTCAAAGTCGATGCAGAGTATGTGCTGAAGCCATGTATAGCATATGGCCAACGCTCTAGGAATGTGAGCAACTTGTGCTCCTGTGATGGCTCGCAGGCTAAGATACTTTTGGGCCAGGTATCGCACCGTGAAGCGTCTTGGCATCCCAGACTCCAATATTATCTTGATGCTTGCCGACGATGCAGCCTGCAATCCGAGAAACAAATACGCCGGATGTGTATATTCGAACTCTGGTCATACATTGGATCTCTATGGCGACAACATAGAAGTGGATTACCGAGGTAATGAAGTCACGGTGGAGAATTTGATTAGAGTCCTTACTGGTACGCAATATTCATATTCGGTCTACGACATATCTTCCTGAATGAATGGCCCAGGTCGCGTTTCTCCGTCAATGCCTCGCTCGAAGCGACTGCTTTCGGATGCCAATTCCAATATATTTGTCTTCATGACAGGCCATGGTGGCAACGAATTCCTGAAGTTTCAAGACAATGAAGAGATTAGCGCGTTTGACCTTGCGGACGCCTTCGAGCAGATGTATCAAAAGAAAAGGTACGCGTTCGGTGAGAGTGTTGCTTCGGAGAACGTCGCTCATTCATTGCAATGAATAGATATAATGAAATCTTCTTCATGATCGACACTTGTCAGGCGAACACGATGTACAGCAAATTCTACTCGCCTAACATTGTTGCGACTGGGTCCTCAAAGCTTGGCGAAAACTCGTATTCTGTAAGTGAATTTCATACCCACAAACTATGTATATACTCATCATCGTGCAGCATGACAACGATTACGAGATTGGTGTCGCAGTCATCGACAAATATACCCATTTCGTCCTGAACTTCCTAGAAAACGTCAACAAGACAAGCCAAACCACCATGCAGGATCTCGTATGTGTACTTTCTGCCATAGTTGCTCCACCTCACTAAGTCCCCAAACCCTTAGTTCAATTCCTATGATGTGAAAACTATCGGTTCCACTCCGGGTGTCCGCAGCGATCTCCTCCAACGTCCCTTGCACAAAACACTCATAACCGACTTCTTCGGAGGGGTGGCTCAAGTACAGGTCGAAGAGACCATACATGAGGCCGGCTCAGAATGGCTCCCTTCTTTATCGGTGAAGGATGCCCCTGCAGGCACCGAGCCGGTCGCTGAACCTTCGGTTGACTCTCTCAAGCCACCAACTGTCTTGGCCACAGAGCCGTTCAATTTCCTGTCTTTGACCGGAAATCCTTTGATACCCCAACTTAGAGCCTGGGCTGCAGTTGGCGTCGTCGGGCTGCTTGGTGTCATGTGTCTATCGTAAGATCTTGCTCCTAGCGATTCGTGCGTGTGACTGGTGGCTACTCCAAGGCAGATACGTACGGGCGTAGCGCCTACGATATTCTATTTGACGAAGGGAAGATATTTATATGCCGTAGAATAAATAATACTGTGGTGGTACTACAATTGTTTATATACGTTGACTAGCATAAGTAATATGGATAGCATCCAAAGGACAATCTATACGGGAAGCAAGATGAAGATGATGCAAATTTGATTTTGGGGGGACAGGAGCGGATGCGGGGAGGAAAGCAGGCATGATGAGGGAGGACATGATGGTGAGAGATGAGCCAGAATGTATTAATTATCATCACATAAGAGGACGGGGATGTGTGAGGCTATGAGGAGAAGGCAAGAAGCTTAATGCCGGCAGCATCGAAGACTGCCCGAGTTATGTCATTGATGCAACAATCATCATCATCTTCATCAAACATTTCTACGAAGACGCGCTTCAGCGACGGGCAACCAGCATCATTACGATTCGTGGCAAGATTGGTGAGTGCATCAAAATCGGGGGAGTCGAGAACCAGCTCAGCCAAGTCTGGACATGGTGTCACTGCAACGCCAGAAGCCACATCCCTTGGCACTAGGGGATGTAAAGCCGAGAGGGGGGTGGTGTCCGTCTGGATGAGATGAAGCGAGCGAAGCGATGAACACTGGACGAAGAAGGAGGACATGGAACTTGTCGTAGACGAGATGCCGTTGAGATGAAGTGTCGCAATTTTAGCAAGAGAAAGAGGTAAAGGAGGTATCATGGAAATGTCCATGGCTGGATCCCGTGAAAGCCATTCCATCAAGAAGGTGGCGTCTTGAATTTCCATCGGGTTTATCGTTCTAGATACATCTTCCATTGAGAGATATTCTAGGGACGGGAGGGAGAGCGTCGACAGAAGCTGTATCGTGTATTCAATGTCAACGAAGCCGATGGAGAAATGGGTGACCTTGGGAAGGATGATAGGAGGTTCTGTGATATTAACACGGCTTGACATCTCAGGCGCACATGTTCGCTTCGATGGAAGCGGTGGCCGTGGACCCCAGCCAAGCAGAGTCAGCTTGAGTAGATCCGGACAACCAACAAGCATGTCCTTGAACTGCTCAAATGACGGCATGACATCGCTGGCGTGATACTTGATCTCCAGCTCTGACAGCCCCCTTAGCGCTGTGGAGGTCCAATCGATATGAACCCCGGCCAATGAGACAACACGCAGCTTGGACAATGCCGCGCCACAGAAGATGGGGATATGGCTTCGCAGTTCGAGGGGGCTGAAGGCTACCCCATTGGCAGCGAAGTAGGCATTGCACCGAGACAAGGACAGTTCTTCGAGCATAGGAGCTGACTGGATATGCTGAGCCCTTTCCAGAAATGTGTGTATTGGCGACCACGTATCTGACAGGAGCTCGAAGCGACGCCAACGGTGTGCATGGGGAAGGATCAGGTCAAGCACGCGCTGCATATCTTCGCTGCCAAATGAATGAGAGTCTTCGTCCCAGTCCCATGATACATCGCGAAAATCGAGGAGAAGGTTTAGGGAATGCTGTTTCGATCGTGAGAGCCATGTCGATGCTCGAAGTGCTTGTAAAGACGTAAAGGGGTTCGTAAGCGTAACGCATGTCCAAAGCCCCGCGTCGTTGAGCGCGATACGACGCCATCGTGTGCAGACATGGGACACAACGAGTGGGGTCACAAACGGATCAGCCTCGTCACTAGCGTGTGCTGCGTATTGGAATATGTAGCAGAGAATTTCCGGTGGCAGATACTCGGCCGACGGTCTGTTGCGGAGATTCAGATAAGCAAGACACCTGGCAATCCGTTGTACGCGTGCTAGTCGACCAGTGAATAGGTAATCGAGCAGCCTCGATGACACGCTGGATGGGGAGGTCGGAACAGTCGCGGTGCTGGGCATTATTTGCCGACCTATACTTATGTAGTCACAGTTAGTGAGGAAACGTCGAGAGTAGTTGGTGAACCCTACCATAGCAGATCACGAAGCGCAAGACTGGGGCCTGTAAAACCGCGGCTGAGCTTCGTACTTATATATATTCTGATCACGCACCCGTGGTTACAATTTAGGTTTGCGTTAGTGACCGTGGGCGAGCGTGGGCGAATGCCGAATCCGGTGGGTTCCGTGTTTCCTGAGCTGAGCTGGTTTCAAAGAAGGGCGGGATTTAGGGAGGTTGAGGCGAAGAACAAGGCCAATAACCCCGTTTTGGCAGGAGAGGCCTCGTGTCGGCACTTTAGCGCAGGTGCCTGAATGTAGATTTGTGAGATCTTGAAGTTGTAGGTCCAATTTTTCCAGATTTCCAGGTTCGAGGCAAAATTTGAAGGGACGTAAGCCGACGTGCCAGCACAGTTCAAGACACCAAGATGAAACACACCTGACGGTATTTTGAAGATTTCGATGGTTGTGGCTACATCAGAACGGTCATGATTGGCAGATGTGCAGTTATGGCATTGTTAGGCTCTGGATGGCAAGGAGGACCCAAGGAAAACGAACAATGAAGAAGACAGAGATAAGCTTCGGTCGGGTTCGGCGGTATTATGACCTTCGACATCCAAGATAAATATACATAAAGCACTTCGCAGCTAAGATAACGGTGGGACGTCGTGTCATAAGTTGTGGAAGTTGGTGGTGACTCACTGTCTTCCACGGGAGTCATTGCCGCCAACATGGGAAACATTCTCATGACGCCACCTCTACGAACATACCCAAACTAGTAAGTAAATTGCCTGCGTGGGTGCGAACAGCTGCACATGGAAAGAGTGTTCTTCTCGTTGGGAAGGGCAAATCGCGGCACTGCATCCAAGGGGGGACACTGTTCAAAACATGCGACCTACATTTATCAGCGAGGCGTACTTGCTCGAGGAAGGACTCTCGAGGTCTAACTTGTTCTGTATATTCGGGTACAATTAAATTTGACGAAAGGGGAACTGGGCCAGAGAACTCACTTCAGCGTGGATGTTAGGTAACGCAGTGAGCGAAACGCTCTAACGACCGAGAAGGCGGTGTAAAGCACATCTAGTTCTAGGCTCGAAGCGAGTATTTGGGTTGGACATGCTACTTGGCGTTTGAAAGTACTTGAAACCAGTACACACCACCAAGGTAGGATGTAGGAGACTCGGCCATACGCGCGAGGCCGCGGGTTGAAGGGAGAATTCGACCCCCCAAATCCAGTATCGCGGTTACACTGTTTCAATGTGCTAGTTGACAGGCTGAGCACAAGGTGGCTTCAGGTTCGGACCCATGAGCTATAGGAAATTCGATAGACGTGCGTTAGGCTTCCGTAACGACGTGAGGTGAACCTACCAAGCCTACTTCATCCAAGGTCATTGCTCAAACATCAGGTTGGGGAGAAAAATCGGGCTCACATTTCGGGTACAAATTCACGGAGGCCCTTAGAGCCACGAACATAAGGATGAAACCATTTCCACAGGTTCGTCTTGATTTCCTGTCGGGCTAGAAGGTGGAGTCAGACAATTACGTCTGGAATTCTCTCAATCTCAACTTCTCAATCCAGTATGTGGTCTACAGGAAGGCACAATCAATGAAAACCGGTACGACGCACTGAGTATTTCTGACCGTTATCGGGTTCATTTGTTATACTAGGGAGCGGGAGACAGCCAATGAGCATGTCTGGAATCAATCCCAGAAAGGAACAAGGGTGGAATCGCCGAGAAACAGAGCGCTGATAAAGCGCCCAGAAATTACTCCTATCTAGTCGCCCCTATCTCTGAATCACTGAACGTTGGAAGCCTAACCTTAGTTGTAAACGAATGGTCCCATTCAAACTTCCACCCAATTCTACTCAACTTCCCTTGTTCAATGAGGGGAAAATGAGCTATGTTTGCGACCCTCCATTTGTCGCTGCCTACCGTGCTTGTAAAGAACTCGAGGAAGCAGGAGAACAAACAGATTCACCCACACAAGTCGTCCGTGCAAGGATGCTGGGGTATCTTCTCATAAATATTCCTTCAGTCGGAGCACAGGACAAACTTGTGAAAGCTATCAACGAGACCCCAAATGTCGACGCTTTGAATCGTTTAGGAGACACCATCATCCGTTTCTTCGTCCTCAACTGTGAGTAGTCTGGATGCCCCTCTCATAAATATGGCTGGATTCTTATCAAGTCTACAGTCAGGACTAGTCAGCAATCAAGCAGTATCGCGAGTGAAGACACAGACAGTGACAGCGATGCTGACAACCTGGTGACATCGAGGCCAAGTCCCTCAGAGACGAGACAAAAAGTACAAGGTCCAATGACTTGAGTACCCCCTATCTTACCTATCCCGCTTGCAGGCCCTCCGCCGCGACCGTAACAGGTGCATTTTGACAGGAAGGTTCGACTTTTCCGCCCCAACGTATCCTGAAGATGTCTTATTTCGACCGGTGGAGACCATGTGTGCCTTCATAATCCCAAAGGCAACGATTGGTTCGCTGGACCCCTCACTGGACCCAACCTCCGCCGTCTGTAAACCTTCCACTCGTGTTTGTCAGTTCACTGAAACGCGTTTTCCGTAGTTTGATTATCCGCAAATTGTCAAAGAAATCATGCGGACCTTTATTCAGGACGCTACTGGTACTGAGGCGATGGATGTGAATTCACTACACAACATCATGACGCTGCAATATGACCCATACCATCTGTTCAATTCCCTTGACCTATGGTTCGAGCAAACTGTAAGGTTTCGCAATGCTCCTGCTTCGGCTAACCACTCCACTCATCGGTTTTGTAGAGTGAGGCGAACGTGTACCATATTGAAACTACACAAACCTTTCTGGCTTATCGACAACCCAAAGTTAGATTGTCAACAACCACTACGCTCCCTCTGCCGTCGCCGACCCTTCTCGCATTACACGCTGCATGTGCGAAGGTTGCCCATCTTTCCGGCGCCGCGCAATTGGTCGATTTCCTTCTCTGTGAAGGATTCGAGATCATTGATGAACTTGAATTGGAAGTCAACGAAGAACTGACTGATGATTAAACCTATTAGAATCAGATACGGTGGAATGGAACCTAGACACTTGGATCGCAGGTGTATGGTTTCGCAAGAACAAGGAATGGAGGGGAAATTTCAAAGATCGGATATTGGGTGACTCCACCGAAAATGTGTCGAGTCGAATCTCAAAAAAGAAGACTTAAAGAGACTGGGTCGTTCCTTGGCTTGCAAATGAGAATCTAGAGGCTAAGGAACAAATTTTTGAAACGGCTGATCATTAAGATAGAATATCTAACCACATCCTCGGGCTAAACGCACAAACCCCGATTCAGAGTTCGTTTCGTGGTTCTATCAAGGTACCATTTTTGTCGATGCACCAGTCAGGTTGGGCGCAAGGTGGTTGCGTGCCTTCAGGCTCATCCCCGGCGTCCCTCAGCAAGAGTGCGACAACACCATGGGCTGGGACACCTTTGACGGTGACGTTTCGAACCGCGGTTCCGTTGTCTGTGTGGGCCCAGAGATCCTAAGTCACAGGAGTTACCGCTATTGAAACAATGGGATGATAAACTTGGAACGAAGTTAGCGCTTACCCTCACGGTGTATTGACGACCGGCGCGAATCCAAGGAGACTCGGTAAGGGTAAAAAACATATCCGCGGGTTCGTCCAGAACATTTAGCTTGACGGCGCGGTTCATTACGGCGGCAAATTTGGAAAAGGAACGCGGCTTACCAGCATGAATACGGTACCATTCTCACTCGCGCCGCTCCAATATTGCGCTGGGTAGCGGCTATCAAACGTCCAGTCAGGCTAGCGGGCGGGATTGTCATGATCAAATAGTTATGAGCATGAGAATAGGATCTGCAATCTTACATTCTTCCCCCATCGGAAGGGTGTAACCGACGTTCCAACAACGTTATCTTGATTGATAGCTATGATTTCGGGGTTGGTAAGGATGGCGAGTGTTTCATCAGTCGCGGAAGCAAGCTGTGAGACGTAGTCAGGCATAAGCGAACGGTGCAGCGGAGGATACCAGTACATCTGTTCCCTTGGGATCAGGTCAGTATGTAGCTTGAATTACACGGGTGCAAGGAGTCCTTACAATTAAGAGAGGTGACTTCAACAAAGCCCAGACGGTGAAATGTGACTTTGCCTCATCATACGTTAGATCTCCGTTGCCGCTGAAAGAAAAAGGAAATTATATAGACATTTACGGTGAGATTGAGAAGGAAAAGGTACACTTCAAGCTAACGTTGTCTGTGAGAATACGCCTGTCATCATAGAGAAGACTACTAACCATATCCAGATCATTGTGACCATAAAAGTCGGACGCCCAAGCTATGAAAGAATTCCTGAATGAGGAAACAATGGTTAGAAGAGCTACGTTGACATCGGAGGGTGTATCAACGTACTGATTGATGATATCCGTAATCGAATCCCATCGGGGCTCTAGGCATGCAAACGTGGTCAGAGACCATGTAGCCCGTAAAGAAAGGAGTGATACACCAACCAATGTCGCCAGTGGTCTACACACACAATCAATCCCAAAAAGGAACAAGTACCAACCACGATGCACTTACCCGCCAGCTTTGTCCGAAACGCTTCGCCCACAGCCAGGGTTGCGCCTAAATACAAGACGAGCCTCATTTGGAGTGTTCGAAATTCCGCGAAGACTTCGAAGACAGTGACTAACCTTTCCCCATTGACAAAGTGAAAAGATCATGGGCGATTGTCCGGATTCTTTAGCAAGGACTTGTATCGCCTCGGCCATCCGTGCATACTCTATGCATATTTCAGACTTTGAAGAGGTGTGGGGAATCTGACCGTTGACGTACTTCCTACCATTCCCTCACGAAGAATTTCATCAAAGGGTACTGCCATCAGGTGTGGTATGGTCGCTCAAAACAATTGTGTAGCACACATGCAACTGCTTACCTGCGCAGTTGTCGTACCTATCAACTCCTTCAGTCAGAAATTCGGAGTTTACAGAAAAAAATTGTCGACAAACTTGAGAAACTCAAAGCCCCACTCCTGGAAAAGTTTCGCGTCCCTAAGGGTACCGGCAGTGAAGATTCAAAAAGAGAAACTTGAAAGACAAGTGCTGACCTTGCTTCATTCTGAAACGATCCAGGATAGCCGGCGCAGGTATACCAACCTGAGTCGCTGTACTAGGGACCGAGAACGTGGCCGTCAGAATCTTGACAAGGGCAGGGTAACGTGCCATACAATGCCGGCTTTCCTGATGACAGGTCAACGCGAATTTCTGGTGTATGAGTGAGGAGCCCTACAGGCCAAGGGATTTGATAAAACGCGTCAAATTTTGCATGCCAGAGGGGAATCGCACCGGGTCTGAGCATGATATTATCATTTGTGATTGTCAGAGGCTAATGAGAATTCGCTGGTATGATGGAAACAAAGATACCAACCAGCCACAATATCACCATCGGCGTTTCTTTCTTTCTCAGAATAGCAATCGTCGATATTGACAAAGTTGTAGCCCGCATCCTACGGTAAGTTGCATGGTCAATCAAGGGTCAGAGAGTGAAATTTACGGTACGCACAGCTAGACCGAGGGCTTTCAATCGCGAAGCTGCGTGAGCGACAACGGTCTCGTTTATATTGCACTGAGAAACATTGTTGATTCTGTTCATACATTGAAGGTATATAACCATGACGTACATGAAACGCGTTCCAAGCTTGTCCAACCGGTAAACCGTGAACTTGGAGACCAATGCTACTTACTTACTGTTATAACCCATAACTAGTGAGAGAGTAAGTATGACGGTCCCAAGCATGAGTACTGAGACGCACAAGGCAAACGGCCCACTTGCAGACTTGAGTCAGTCAGTTGTTCATGTAGTGTGGTACTAAACCAGTTCGAGGGTCCACGAAGTTGCACACAGGCCACCAGTGTCAGAACGACGATCAAGACAATGACCCGCTGGAGACGAGTACATGGAAGCAGCCCCGTACGATGCGCACGATCTGTATGAATAGGGTGTTGACCCATTGTGGCGAGGACGGAACAACTTGTGAACTTGGACGGAGATTGGAGGGAGAACTGGAACGTGGGAAGTTAACGAGAGCTTCAGGGATGAGTCAGGAGTCTGAGGGGCGACTTCTTCGCGGTTCGGCGTGAGTAGGCGTCCGCGTACCTTCCTTGTTCAGGTTGATCTACGGCTCGCCTTGTCGCAAGTCAATAAGCTCGCTACGGGTGGCTGCTCTGGTGGCGGGCGGGTAAGTCATCGTGACCAGATCGCGATTAGGCCAAGTCAAAGTTCGCGCCTTCCGCACTTCTTGTCAATTGATCGTAACGCGTTATACCTCAACAAACAAAGGCTGAGTGATGAACAACATAAAGCGGCCGCAGAAATCTGCACTGAGCTCATCATCCTCTCTCGCCTCCTTCCCCCCGTCATTCCCAACTAAGACTGATCATCGCGCTCCCCGTCACTCGGTAAAGGTTACAACCACGGTAATTGTTGACAAGTAGGCGACTTCTTCCTAGCAATGGGCTATAGAAGGTTTGCTTAGAATCGATTGTGGCCAACTGAAAGCGCGCTGGAGTTTCAACCTCAAGTCGCCTGAGTGCGAGCCTGGCATCGGCCGGTGATAAGTAATTTGAGCGTTGCTTTCAGCAAGATCATGGTATTGGCCGTCATTGGTCATATTGAATTCGGGGAAAGTATTAGACGAGGGCGTAAAGTACAGATACCTAGATAAATCTGATTATACAGGCTGGATTACAGTAAAGGGGAACAAGTCCTTCTAGAGCGTTAGAATAATGATAAATGGGACAAGGAAACGATCACGAAATTACAGCTTGAAGCCACCCTTCCAAAAGCGACCGAATGTGTTGTCTGGGTCGTAGGCGCTTTGGATACTCTTCAGGCGAAGATGGTTGGCGGCACCGTAGGACGAGTAGACATCTTGCTCAGGCAGGGCGTAGTTCGAGTACAACCAGGGATGATGTACATTCCGTGCCTTGGCTTCTTGAGTGGCCCAAGCGATCACTCCGCGAACAGCACTCTCCATGGCAGCGTCATCAGACGTGGATGCCCACACGGTATTGAGGTTAAGAACTACATTTACAAAAATGGTCAGTGGTGCGTGCGTAAGGATGAACAGGGAGAGACTCACGAATGAGGTCGCCGTCCGCAGGGGAGAGTCCAAGGGGAGTGCCACCGTTGGCAGCTGTAGCGTGGAGATGTGTGACGGCAATGGGCTGGAATGACGCAGACCATTGGACTTGAGGCTTGCCAACGAGGGGGGCGAAGAGTTCATGGCATTTCTCGTAGATACCAATCGCCATGTCCACATCGATCTTCAGCGTGACCGTCGAAAATATACGCCGCAGTCCAGAAGGGAAGGCATCGTCGACCTCTCCACTCAACGACTGTTGGTTGGTATTTCCGCGGATGGAATCAGTGCCAGGGATCGAGGGGACAGCCAACATATCGTCGAACAGATCCGTTTGCGAGACGTCGGCACCGAGGTAGGCATATGAAGAGAAGATCGTGTCGTTCTGCATGATCTCGTTGTAGCCCCACACAACAGAGCCACCACCGTGGGGATCGTTCCTCAGCTTCACCATCATCTGTGTCATGGCATTGAATATCGCGGGGCCAGTAGAAATTGTATGTCCTCTGAATCCACCCCACTTGGGGGTCAGTGGGTACGCCTTGACATCGAAGCGAGTGATGATGCCGAGATTCGTGCTTCCGCCCTTGAGACCCCAGAAAAGGTCGGGTTCCGAGGCTGCGTTCGCGTTGACGATGCGTCCGTCAGAGAGTACGACCTCATAGTTGACGACATTGTCAGAGGCAAATCCATGTTCGGGCGATAGGTTTGAGAATCCACCTGACAATTGAAGTGATCAGCGCTCAGACTTCCGATTGATAGAAGACGTCTGCTTACCTCCAAGAATGAATCCCCCAACACCAACAATGTTTGAGCGACCGCCAACGACAGTGACTCCAAACGGGTCTAGGGTGTCGTATACCGCACCCCATGTACCTCCAGGACCAAGGCTCGCGACTTTCTTGTCTGCAGACAGCGTCGTCGCATTGATGAGTCGAAGATCAATAGCAATACCAGGGCTAGCAATATTCGCTGCACCGGCCCAAGGCATGTTCCCGACAGACCGTACAGAAAACGGGCATTCGCCTTGCTTGACTACCTTGACCGCTTCAGATACATCTTCTGCGTTGGTAGCAGCCACTCGGCATTGCGCTACGAGCTCCGACTCCTGAGGGGTGTAGTACGACGCGCTGAGCTCCTGGAAGCCTGCAGAGCCAGGCAACATCACTTTATCGCTACCGAGCTTCGTCAGCAGTTCCTGACACTGGAATTGGATGCACGATCAGAAATAACCTTGATCGAAGAAAGCAGGAGACTTACACAGTTGTTGCTAGCGACAATTTGCCTTCTCAGCTCGTTGCTGATGGTAGCAGCTTGTGATGAAGCGATGAGAGCGAAGAGAAGGAGAGATGAAAAGGAAGAAGGCATGTCGAGGAAGCGTCGAGGAGGAGTGGTTGTTTGTAGAATGATAGGCTCTCGTTCATCAGAGCCCATTTTATAGCATAGACCATGTTACCCTATCCTCGTTCCACATGAGTACCGTTGACTTCTGTGACACTCGGTTGAAGGTCAACCATCCACTGGCTCCCGCATCCAGACCAGATGCGTGAATGGCGAGAACCACATTGCGATGTGGATATGATCGGTTGTCATGGTTGAGAATGTGGATTTGACAAGATGAGGGTTTCGTGTGGGCTAAATTCGTCTCAAGTCGCCGTAAAGGTGGCTCGTGTCCCACATTTGGATGTTGCTAAAGCAAGTTTACCGACGCTAAAACGTCGGTAGAGTGGCTAGAGCAACGGAGCTGGCAGGAAATCCTCAATGAAGTGGGCGCACTGTCCAAAAAGCCATTGATACGCGCAAAACAGGCACGAACTGCCAATTTGTCGATCTAAACAGGAATACCTTGTCGGTGCGGGTAAGTTGACCAGATTGGTTAGTCAAGCCCGATGTATCCTTTCAAGGTGTGATGCGCCAGATGGCTGACTCAGAGTTCTGGAGACTCTCGTATTGTAAATTGATACTAGGACAGTAGTCCAGACGGGAGAAGCAAGAGGAATCGAAGGCATGCGAGAAGACGTGACGGAGAAGATTCTCATGACAAACTCAAGCTTCGGCGTCCAGTTCCTTGGTCTTCAGCGGGCGAAAGGGAGGAAAATCAGAAAGAGATTCGATTCCGTAGCATTCTGTGCTTTCAAGTAAGGGATCGCTCTCGGGAGTTTGGGGACTTGAACGGAAGCAACTAAAATTTGCTGAGCACTAGTGAGGCGACATCGTGGGAGAGAAGACAATTTGAGCAGGAGTCAACTACAGGGGCTTCTCGACGCCAGAAGGCAACCTCTTCTGCTCCATTCAGCATGCACAGTGTCCACCGTCGACCTTGATACTGTGTACCGCCATGAGTATCACATAATTATATGTGTAACCTGAGTAGCTGACTTACTCGCTTCCAGTACAGAAAGAGGAGGCGTCACTTGCAAGCCATAGACACGCTCCTCTCAGCTCATCAGGGCGTCCAAGTCTACCCATCGGGTTCATACTAGACCACTCATTTCGCAGCTCAGGCTTCTGATCAAGATATGCACCAGTCATTCTACACAAGCCCGTAGTAAGTAAGCGTGAGCCCTTGAAAAGGAAGAGGGGGCGCGCACTTGGTTTCAATGAATCCAGGACTAAGGGTGTTAACGCGGATTCCTTTGACACCGAGTTCGCAAGCCATCGATCGGGCCATCTGAAGGACAGCAGACTTGCTGGTCTGGTACGCAAGCCAGTGTTGGTCCTGTCAGGCATCAGTTTCCGTTGAGTTTCCGTTGGATATATTCATGGTAGAATCGCAGTTGCTCACCTTGATCGTGGTGGTACCACATATACTCGCTGTCATGATGATGCTTCCTGGGATGCCCAACTTTTCCATTTGACGTCCAGCTGCTTGCGCGGTATATAGAACGCCGTTTACGTTGATGGACATAAGCTACGCTCAAAGACATATGTAAGCTCCGAGTAATTTAACGGGGTCTTCATGAAAGAGCGCACCTTGGTGAACGCGTCGGCAGGATACTCCAAACACTCAGCGCCGGCCAATATACCTGCATTGGCGAAGCAGATATCCAAGCGGCCTTCCTTGGCGACAATATCTTCGGCGATCTTCCACATTTGTAATTGATCAGTAACATCGCCACTGACATATTCAAGGCGTCCGTTCTCGACGCCAGGAGCCGAGACGGGAAGTGCTGAAGCAAAATTTTGAGCAAGTTTAAAGTCGTTGTCGGGATCTTGGGGAAGGTCGAGACAGTAGACAACTGCGCCAGCTTCAGCAAACGCAAGGGCAACTTCGAGACCAATTCCGCGTTGGCCGCCTGTCACAAGGGCCACCCTTTTCTCCAATGAGAACTGATTGAAGACAGAACGACATGGGGTTTGGCCAGAGAGTGCAGCAGCGACACCGACACCGACAAGAAGACCTGCCATCATGCAAGACGTATGAAGGTGGGCTTCTGCTTTACTCTAGCATCCTTTATAAAAGCCAGTGGCGGGCACTCTGGCTCGAATCGAGCGAAGGACATGTGACGTGGAGCTTCTGCTTTGGAAGGAGCTAGTCGTATCCCCAGCTGGGGCCTTGTACCGATGAGTGGTTCTTTTGTCTCTTTATCTGGCACGACCACTCAGAGAGCAAATTGCTATGGTCATTCCCGGGGCGAAGCCTTCGAGGGAAAGATAGAATGGAAGAAGCCAATGAGACATGATCAGATGAAATGTCCATGCGAGTCAAGAGACGCCGTCTGTCTCAAGTGACTCCCCATATTTGATGCGATGACTTCCAGGACCAAGTATTTGGACCCGGTAGGAGCACCAGCACACATGACGTGTCCCGATGATCAATCCTGGCGGGCTTGAGCCAATTCAAGTGAGGAAGACGGCGCATTCGTCGCTCGGACCAAATGCGAGGAACATCTACTCAATGGCTCTTGAAGCTTGAAGCTTTCAGTCCTAAAGCTTCCAAAGAGCGTCAAATCGCAGAGTCATTGAAAGAGATGCTGTAAAAATGCATGTGAGGCCGTTGTCGACTAAATTTGGAGGAAGGAAAGTCCTGACTCCTATATACTAATTGCTGGCCTGAGGCCACGCATCCAAGACACGTAGTATTCGACTTGAGGCTGTCGAACCTAATAAGCATACTGGTGGCTGCCACTTTACTGGGTTGCTAGGATGAGAATGGCAAGAGGGAACGGAAAATCCGAAAGACTGCTAACCTTCCAAAAGCGAAAATTGACGAGAAATTTTGCCACCTATATCTTCCTTTGCAAAAAGTCAACGAAAGCTCGAAGAAAATGACACGACCCAAGGTAAACGCCATGCACAGAGGCCAAGCGATCCTGATGAGTCAATGGTGCGACTCAGAGGAGTTGGTCGTGCCATTGTCAGAGACTAGAGTACCCATTGGCAGGGTGGATCAAATAGAAAGGGTGCTTTATTTCACAAGGCTGCCAAAATGAGCAGTATATATTATACGAGGGAGGAAGACCGTACATATAGCATCTTGGATCATGTTACTCAGGCATCGTTTCTCGTGAAATGTTCGAGGGTTCGCACATATGGTGCAAATTCTTTGGCTTCGTCAACGCTCATCGCACCCCCACCAGGGCCTCTTGTACAGTCAACTCTGAGCAAGTCTATCGTGGCACCCATGCCCATCCTAGCAGTCAGTCTGAAGCTTCGCCAGTTGTCTCGTCCTGTATTTCACATGATCGACTGTCCCGAAAAGCACGATGCGTTTGAGCGATGGTAGAAAGAATTCAGGGCGAGTTTTTTGTCCCTTCTTCGAAGTCGACTCCAACCCAGAGAACACCGTCGGCGTCATGTCCATGGCCAACAAAGGGTAAGAAACGCCTCCCACACTCATCTCCACTACCTCGGGAAGAACTCAGTCACACTACGTTAGCCCAGAGGTCCTCGTAACACATTCAAAAGACTTGGGACAAATCCTCCAAGCAGTCCAGCTCGGTCGGAGTTTGAATCGAACTGAGATATTTTGGTTAAGTCACGTCTAAGGATTCCCACGATCAGTATCTGAGTTAACCGAAGTTCACACCCCTTCTCCATACTTTCCTCCATGACCAAAAATTCCAAACAAAGCTCAAAATCTACCAGAAACCGTGGACATCGTGGCCGTGGTCGAGGAGGCTTAAAGTACTCCCAGCGCGA
Organism: Pleurotus salmoneostramineus; assembly: GCA_002583695.1. NCBI lineage: Eukaryota > Fungi > Basidiomycota > Agaricomycetes > Agaricales > Pleurotaceae > Pleurotus > Pleurotus salmoneostramineus. Next base: position 77,418 of record BEWF01000015.1, read on the forward strand.
AGCTGGGTCTTCTGATATCGTGCAACAAGCTCACGATCCCAGTGACGAAGAAGAAAATGGTGCGACCTTCAAATTCCCGCTCTCATGAATTCGACTCAATGTTGACCAGGCAGCGATGATGAAGAGATACATATTGAGGTCCCAGTAGCGATGTGGGTGAGCATTTTCAAACTTGAATCTCCCAGATTCTCAGCTTGCGTAATAGGATTTCGACCATTGCGACCCAAAGCGTTGCTCAGGGAAGAAATTGGCGCGGCTGGGGTTGATCAAGGAACTACGAGTAGGATCAAGGTTCAGAGGGATAGTGGTTTCGTGAGTACTCTTGGTGCTCTCCATATTCTTTGTCTGATCTCAGCCTCTTACAGCCCAAAAGGCAAGCAGGTGCTTAGCCCCGCAGATCGTGACATCATCTCTGCAGACGGTCTGGCGGTCGTTGAATGCTCATGGGCTCGTCTCGAAGATGTTCCGTTTAACAAGATATCCAGCCCTCATGAAAGGCTGCGTGCGTTTTGCTTCTTTGATTTTCACACTGGAACCATTCACCACCGTCTGTTCAGTACCATACCTCATCGCAACGAATCCCACAAACTACGGGAAACCATGGCGATTAAACTGCGTGGAAGCGCTGGCTGCTGCCTTCTACATCACTGGATTCGACGACTATGCCGAACGCCTGTTAGACGGCTTTGGTTGGGGCGGGAGTTTCTACAAAGTTAATAAGTAAGCGCGATTTTCATCCCATCATCATTCTCCGCCATATCTACTGAGTATAGGCCCTATATTGTCAAGTATCGTGAATGCAAAGACGCTGACGAAATCTCTAAAATGCAAGAGTCAATCATCGCCGAGCTAGATCGACAATACGAAGCTTCTAGACATCGTGACGGTGAGTCCGACCGTTCTACTCTCCTGCAAATGTCCTGAGGACGTTCAGAAGCAGACACAGATGATCTACTCGTAGCCAATCCTAACCATCGACAATCTGATGATGAAGGAACGCCTGACTCTGATGACGACGAGGCTCACGATCCTGAAATATAATACATAAACATGGCTCATTTGTTGGTACATAGAATGCATCTAGTGCTCCAGCTGCTCTTCATCAACGGTGAAACTTCAACCTGATCAGGATTTTAGCGTAAGGCGTAAGACAGGGAGCCTGCTATACATACTCAGTCGCGTCTTGTGCAGGTTGTGACCATTCCAATTGCCAAGACCATGAATGAACCCCTAATACGCGGTGGCGTGATGCGTGATGGGCTACGTCACGCAGAATCCTGTCCCAACCCCCCTGGGCCTCTGACCTTTTCTCTTGCCTTTCCCGCTGATTCCAGGAATGGATCAATTCACGTCTTCCCTCCGCCAGTTTATCAACTCTGCGCCCACCATCGAAGAAGTTGAGGAGAACATCCAAATTTTTCGAGATGGAATACGCCTTCTGGAGCGGTATCGAAACGCGAGGTTGCTCACCGTGTCCAAGCTACCCGCTAAAGTCTTGGTCTCATCTTCGAAGAAATGGCTCGGACAAAACTACCACGGCATACCTTTGACTGCCCATATAAGCCTTGGTTCTCGGTCACGCAAGTCTGTCGTGAATGGCGGGAGGTGGCCCTTGCATGCACCCGAATGTGGGGCTATATATACTCCAGAACACGTCCACAGCTTACTCAGCTGCACTTGTGGAAATCGGCGCGTATCGATTGCGCACAATATGAGTCAAAGACCGTGGCGCTCGTCCTACAGCATTCGGACCGGTTGATGGAAGTAGATTTGGACTTCTCCACGAAAAATGACCTCGAGACACTGAAGGCCTTGGATATTTCCACGCTCAGAAGCCTTTCTGCGTCCCTTCGTAATCCAGGAGTGAGCCCCACAATCACGGTTTGTCCTCCTCGTTCCGGTCTCTCCGCTCTTCGTCATTTATCCTTATCCAATTGCACACCGGACATCGCTTTGCCGTTCTTCAATGCCATTCGATCCTTGAAAATGAGTTACGATCAGTCGACTCACCTCGTACCATGGACTCGTGTGACACGAGTCCATGGTACCTTTGATATGCAGGTAGCACTGCGTCACGTCTCAGTGGGGTGGACTAAGAGTTCAGTGCTTGGGAGAACTGACCAATTGTGTCAGAGGCGCATCGAGAGCTGGGCGAACGCGTTGCTCATCGTCGAAGGGAACAATCCAAGACTGGATTCCTCCGTCTTGGATCGCCTTGAGCTTCTCAACTCGGCGAGGAGTTCGTGCCTTTGAACGAAGTCGGATATGCAACGTTTTCGGTTGTTGGCCATTCTATCGTTTGTGTGAGGTGAGTGAAAGGAATCAGAAGGATAACACTCACGAAGAACCCATACCAGGGTATTCGTCTTGTCAGTGCGCTTGCCGTAGTATTGCTCTGTGGCTCCCAGTTTTCCTGCGTCTTCGCGGAGTTGGGTGTACAGAGGAGAGGATAAACTAAACTTTCGGGGGTTGTACTTGACGAGGAGTATTTCTGAGAGGATTGGTGCCATCTTCACAAGTGAGGACATGAGAAGAACTGGCATGAAGAGGCCTCATTATTAGAGTATAAAGGGAATTGGTAATTCCCGACCACTCCGGGGTAATGAGCAAGCCCGACAGCTTACAACTCAAGTGCACCGGACGAGAGCGAACGATAAGTTAGTTATTAACTTCATAGAAAGTAAAAGGAGCCGGCGTAACCTACAGAGCTCTTTGTAAAGTTCAGGAGCAATTTCGTACCGGGTTGCGAGATATATTGTATAGTAAGGAGGATTAAAACATAATTAGCTGTATAGTATGGCTGAGGAAGTTCCATTGTATCGATTCCTGTAAAGCGAGTGGGTTGAAATAACAGATGCAGAGCGAGGGAAAACAAAGACGAAAACGCGGTTATTCTGGAACAAGGTCGGAGACACGACGAGCACGCTGGGAGGGCCGGGTGTCGTCCTCATGGAGAGACGGTTTCCTCTTGCGAGTCGACTCGGCGCCTAGAGGACCAGTAACGTCCGACGGTTCAATCGACGCGGCCTGCAAATCCTCGATGATAGCTTCCAAACGCGTCCTCAGTGATTTCTGGGCCGAGCCATTATTCGCGACTTGTTCTTTGAGGACACGGATTTCTTCCATTAACTCTGCTTCCCTGGCCTTTGCCTTTGCCTCGGCAGTCTTCCTCTGCAGGACGTGGGCGAAGCGCTGTCCAGCTTCGCGAAGGAGGGCGAAGAGTTCAGCAAATGTGTCGTCATCGAGTTCCACTTCACAATTGGGAGCGAGCGCTTTGACTAGGTTTGTGATGTGCTCTTTGCGAGAGACCACCGTTGAACGAGTCGTGGTAGGACGATCTAATGCAGCGTCGATTTCTGAAGACTCCATACTACTTCGACCGCTTGAGCGTTGGGCATCTGCCAGAACAATCCCTAGGCATGAGTGAATTGAGTTGATTCCATGGCCCCTAGATGAGTCCAAATCTCCTGACATACCAGAGGAAGGCCGTTGGTCGACGGGAACGTTCTGCACTGTGAGCCTGGGAGTGTCCGCTTGAGTGTGTTCGCCTTCATCACTTTCCGATTCTGACGAGGACTCGTCTATGGGCGAGTCGTCAAGGGATTCATCGGAAGAATCGTCGGAGGAATCGTCAGAAGATTCTTCAGAAGATTCTTCAGAGGATTCGTCAGATGATGCATCCAAGTTTGCGCCTATGACTGGTTGTCGTGTGTCGGAGGCCAAAGTAGCTCCGAGCTTAGCACCCTTAGAAGGGACAACCGGGTTCCGTATTTTGTGGCTCGAATAAGAAGCTGACGAAGATGTGTCACTGTCCTAAGGATATGGTTCATCCTCAGCGCCTCAGCACGCAAGAGATTGAGATAGGACGGACCTCCACAAGTTGTCTATTATTCACTTTCTCGTTCGCTCGGTCATGGATCTTGGCTTGTTTCGCTTCTACCCATTCACACAACCAAGCATCGTAAGTAGCTTCGTCAATATCAAATTTTTCCATGAATATGGCTTTGCGATAGGCTCGCCTCGCGCGGAATTTCCGTTGGCCTGCGCCACACCAGTCGCTACAGTTCAGATGAGGCCTGTTCTCACATGCTCGCCTAAACTAAGAAGTGTGGGCACAATTAGTCCATAAAAACGGTATACAGCGAAAGAACCAACGTACCTTGCCCTCTGCTTGCTGTTCTGAGAACCAAGCTTGAAATTCATCTTTGTCGCACCACTTTGAGCAAAAGTAGCGCTGTGCCTCAAGCTTAATGTCTGAGGAACCCATTAGACTGTGACCCGTCGGAAGAAAGAGGAGCGAAAGGGTACAAACCGTTGTCCAAGGATCCCCGACATAAATGTCGGGATAGTCGCGCTATTACGTATGGTGCTGGTCTTGGCAGGTCCTTACGACCGCGCTGGGACTTCGCGACGCGTCGACAAAAACACAATCGCGTCTGGGGCCATATGCTCGAAGGGTTCTCCTCTATTTTAGTCGATACGTCGAAGTTATATTCAACCCGAAACGCGCAGATCAGATCCTATGTATCGGCACAAAGATCCTAATGCTTTTGGGGGACTGACCATGTGGAAAAGCCCATCTTTTCGCGACGATGCATAAATTCTGTGGCTAGGCTACCAGCTTCGTTTTCGGGAAAGTAAGCAGGGTCACCACGCTCGTTCGCGATGAACAAACAGGATATGCATTGAGTTTAACACCAAATCCAATGGGTAGGTTGGGAAAACTGCCTTCTGAAAGATGAGATAAAACGGCTCAATTTGAGGCCAGAAAACCGACCGAAGTCGTGTCCGAAGTTCGGATCTCCACAGATTTCGAGCCTATTAAACCGCCAGAGTAGAGTGTTGGTATCGAGAATGACAGTGGTACTTCAGGGTGAGAAATAGGAGCGAAAGGGGCTTCGTTGGGCGCTAAACGCATTGGCCGATCGGAGGGCTTACCGAAACAACGCCAAAACTTGGCCAAAACCTTTGCTTCCGAACAACCACCATGACCCCAGTCCCCCATTTGATGACTCTTGCGGACTTGACCGCACCGCAAATTCATCGTATTCTTGTTCATTCGCACTTTTTGAAGCAAATTTCTCAGCAATGGCTTATTCCTGGGCGTCCTCGACGACGCGAACCGATTCAGTCACTTGAGAAGAAGAGTATCGCGCTTTTGTTTTCGAAACGAAGTACAAGGACGCGTCTCAGTGCTGAGACGGCTACTTCTCTTCTCGGAGGACAAGCCTTGTTCCTGGGGAAGGATGATATTCAGTTGGGTGTCAACGAAAGCGCAAGGGACACGGCGCGCGTCATTGGAGGAATGTGCCAAGGTATCTTCGCTCGCGTCGGCGACCACAGTGAGATAGAGGTAAGTCCAGTGGTTAGAACTACGCTCACAATATCATCGAAATAACTCGGGATTTTGTAGGAATTAGCAAAATACTCACCCGTACCTGTGTTGAACGCATTGTCTTCATTATGGCACCCGACTCAAATCCTTGCCGACCTTCTTACCCTCCACGAGAACGCCCATCTATTTGAAAAGAATGCCTCGCCTCCACAAACTCAACCTGGACAGGTATTGAAGCCCTTGCCGCCACTTCGCCCCTTGACTGTTGCATACGTTGGGGACTCTGCTAACGTCCTGCACGACATGCTCGTTACGTTCCCGCGTCTCGGACACACGCTTCGCGTCGCGAGCCCCGAGGATTCGCGGTACAGGGCACCCAAGCCCGTCTGGGACCGTGTCGTCGAACTGGGGTGTGACAAGAAAATCTGGTGGGGTAAAGATCCCAAGGAGGCCGTCAAAGACGCGGATGTCGTTGTGACAGATACTTGGATATCTATGGGTCAGGAAGCGGAAAAAGAGCAGAGACTTCAGGACTTCAAGGGCTACCAGGTCACCGAGCAAATGTGCAAGGAAGGCGGTGCTAACCCGGACTGGAAGTTCATGCATTGTCTTCCCCGGAAACCCCATGAAGTGGACGATGAAGTAGGCCACTGTCCCCTGTCGCTTAGATATTCCCTCACGCAGCTTCTTTAGGTCTTCTATGGTCCTCGATCCCTCGTCTTCCCTGAAGCTGACAACCGCAAATGGACTATCATGGGTCTCTTCGAGTGCGTGTGTACGATGTTGAGACTAGTCCTTAAAAACTCACCGCTATCTTCGTAGCTTGCTCTTTGGCAAATGGAATCTTCATTCTGAAGAAATTCACGCAGCATATGCTCTTGAACCGTTGAAGACACGTCGCAACCCTCCTACTTCAGGAAGCGGCAGCGGCGCACAAGGCTCAGAATCTGCTCCACAGAAGATTTAGCTTCTCTCAGAAGCGATGTGGGTGGACCAGAAAAAGGTGTTCAGCAGAAGGATCACTGCATAATATATGTATTGTCGTACGGTACATGTTAGTTGGAAGGTTATTGACTGTTCTAAGTAGCATGAAAAAAATTGACCCTGAACGCCATTATACCGCGATGAACCCGACACCTTTCCAATAATCTATGTATTTCTTCCAAAGCGAGCCATCTATCGGGGGGCAGCGCGACAGCGACGAAGACGCTTGAATTGTATTCGAAATGTCCAGCGTGACCGACATTTTGTCGCCCAGTTTGTCAAGGGCATCAACAACGGCTTCTTCGATGTACCCTTCAATAGCGAGACATGGGTTTCCTTCATCTTGTCGGATGGCGTCCCACCATTCCCGAGGAGACACTGGGCTTAAGGGTATGCCGATCTCTTGGAGTTGTTCCGCCATCGTACCGTACGTTGTAGGCGCGGGTCCGACGATATGGTGCACCGACACGGAGGAGGAAGGTTGCTTAGATGTTGCGAGCTCAGCCGTGGTGCTGCCGACGACGTCGACAGGAACCCAATCCATGATGGCACCTGGGACCACTGGGAATTTTCCGATGCGCGAACTACCTGCAATGATGATGGGATTCATTTCTTGGACCTGTGGGTATGATCAATGACAAGTTCACAACTTGAGTGCGAGAGTCAACCTGCCTTCCAAACACCTGATATCGAATCTCCTGCGATCTGGCCTATCCGTGCCATACTGCAAGGGATATCCAAGAGCTTAGATGCGGCTTCTATCACATATTCGCAAACGAATTTGGATTCACTGTAACCGTGCGGTGAAGCGCGAACATAATCATCCTTTGTCCATCGGGGTAGTGTTTCGGGGACGGGAGTTTCCAAGGACTCCAAGACGGTGCCGATGCTAGAAATGAAGTAGAAGTGTTTGGGACGCAGGAAAGCGGCGAGGATAAGAAGACGGGTGGTTCCTACGAAGACTAAGTTAGCGGTTTCTTTTCTGCTACATGCAAAATTCCAAACCGCTTATGCAGTCTTCGAAGCCTTGGACGACTTGATTGAAGTCCATCTTCCATCCGGTATGTATGATAGTCGTCAGAGATGAGGCCAGAGCGTAGTACTCCGTTTGGTCAAACTGAGCATCGGCAAGATCGAAGGGCACAACAGCAAGGCGTTGATCAAGATTTGTAGCGGGTACGTTCGGCTGAGAAAGTTGTTTCTCCTTGCAGGTTTGACACAGATCCACCAAATCCACCAACTTCGCGTTTTGGAAACCTTGCGACATCTTGTCGTAGACGGCCGCAGCATCCTTTCCACGCACAAGGCATACCACCTGTTTGACGTCTGGTTGGTCGAGAAGTGCTTTGACTTGCCACACTCCCAGTGAGCCGGCAGCACCAACGATAGCGACAACTTGCTCAGTGGTTACATCGGATGCACCGGGGAGACGGCTAGACTTGAGCAGATTTGCGGAATTTTGGAGGATGTCGATCTGACCGTCGATCAATGTCTGCAATATCTCGCCCTTGGATATGGAGGTCGTTTGTGTTTGGGGGGTGGCGGGTGCGAGAGGTGAATTGCTTCTTGATGAGACTCGTCCCCAGATCGCGGCAGATAGAAGGGACAGGGTGAAGTTCTGGTAAATGAACTTTTGTGGAAGCTTGGTCTCGAAGAACTTGGCCAGACGGGTGCGGAGTTGCATAGCTTTGACGGAGTCAAGGCCCATGTCGAAAAGGCTGCGATCGTAGTCAGAGGACTTGAGGTGTTGGCCAACGATATCCTCGAACAAGGACAAGACTTGGTTGTGAACATCAACAACTGTTGCTGAGGATGCAGACGATACAGAAGAACCGCCCTGGCTCTCGCCGTCATCCTCGAAATTGCGATACAAAGAGTCGATCTCCTCAGAGAAGTGTTGTAGAACCTTAGGACGGATGCAGTTACCTAGATTTTTTGGATGTCAGACAAAGGGAAGAACAACAATGTTCATTGACGAACCTTTGGGCGTCTTGGGAAGCTTCTTGCTGTATCCGAACGGGATGACGAAGACCATCTCATGGAGGACACGAGAATGACTGGGGGCTTCCCGGTTGGCGGAATCAATGGCATCGTAAACCATAGACAAGCGATCATCCTCGCTAAACCGTTGAGCGTACGCTTCATCAAGCTGCACGATGGCGGCGGTTACACGACGCTGATGCCCGATGACAGCCACTGAGTCGATCAACTTGTGGTCTCGGCAAGCGATCTCCATTGGAACAGGATTGGTCTTCTCACCTATGGCGCGCGGGTAAGTATAGTACATGCAGCAGTGGCGTAAAATGTCATACCGCTAACATGGACAAGGATGTCGTCGTCTCGGTAAAGGAGCCTATACCAGCCAGAGCCTGCGGGCGATTCTTCCACGACATCTCCCGTATTCCAGGTCGAAGCGCCATCACGGATGGTGTTGGGTGCCAGACGCACGTCATCAGGTGCCATATGGACTTGATATACATTGTCCCGGCCGAAGTCATCAGAATCGAGGGGCTTGAAGATAATGGCGGTATTGGGGAATGGCTGTAGCAAATCCCATGAGTCTTCGCGAGCAGTACCCCTATCATGGGACCCGACCATCATGTGGCCGGCTTCGCTAGAACCATAGATGCATTTCAAGTTGACGCCATCATTAATGAGACGATGGGCAAGGGACTTTGGGCAATGAGCGCCTCCCGCTGGAAGAACGTTTTAAAGTTAGCTAAACGGAGGCAAAATTTGGCGAACGCACTGATCAGAAGTCGGAGGTCGCGTAGTAGTTGAAGAGAACCGACGGAGTCTTCGAGAGCGCCGATTAGTTGTTCAAGGAGCAAGGGTACGATGATGCACGTGGTCACTTTGGTCGACTGGAAGGACTTCGCAATATCAGTGGGTGAAGGCGGCCAGGCTCGAGTTAGCGGAAACACAATTGTCGTGCCAGCACAGATGGTGTTGGCAAGGCCGATTGTCAATCCCAGCGTGTGAAACCTATCCGGAGTCTGTCAGTGGGCTTGTTCCACATAAATTTAGTATTGCATGAACGCACAAGGGTCCGAGACAAAGGAACCTGTTGTCGGGTTCGGTGAAAACTGACCATCCGCCCTCAGAGAGGAGTACCTGGCTGTTACTCAGAAAACTCGTATTCGACCAGGGCACTATTAAGATAAACAAAATTATAGGTATACATTTTAATGTGACGGAGTGGCGATTGTACCTGGCTTAGGGAAAGCGGTGGAGCCTGAGCTGTGGACGATGATGGGTACTTCAGGCGGGGAGTCGCGAAGAGGCGTTGGGTTTTCGGATGCGAGGGTGCCAGATATGACATCGGCGTATTGGAACGTCTTAACGTCTTCGTATGGTATCGCGCTGACGTTCGACGAAGCAGCTGCGTTGATAGCCACAGCTGCGTGCCGTTGGGCATAAATCAGAGCCGCGACTTGGGACGTGCTCAAGAGGTGCTTCACGGCAGCCTCTGAGTTCTGAATGAATAGTTAGCCGGGTATGCAACATGGAATTAACGAAGTTACGTACTGCCGGCGCAAGGAGGAACACGGAGATGTTCAACTTCAAGAGGGCCAAAACCATGACGGCGTAATCAAACCCACTGTCGGCCAGAACGGCAATGACAGGGGAGTCAATGCCTCCTCCAACATATGGCTGAAGGTTCTTGCCCCAAACGCTAGCCTCATAGTTGACGACCTTCGCGAGCTGTGAATAGGTGATCTCTCGGTACGAAATACCTTCCTCGGTAACGTGAGGGTAGGCTGCGAAAACCCTCTGGCCGATTGCGTTGTCAGAGGCCTGCTTCTCGAGGATAGAGGATAGGGTGAGCGTAACCGAAGGGGAGTGGGGAACCTTCTTGAAGAATTCTTCGGAGGCGAAGGTTGTAGCCACAGGGATATCAGACGGAGCTTCTTCAGCCTGTACCTGGGTCTCTTCTTCGTCGGCAACGGAGTCGCTATCCGGGAGGCCATGGAGGAACATGTCTCGATCCGGGAAGACTTCCAAAATAGTGCAGGTAACTCCCTCGGTAGAGAGCTTGTAGGTCCTCTCGAGCTCCCGCCGCCCCGCGTCGTAAACAACTTCAACATTGATGAGTTGGAAGTCTGGGGTTACCCCAAGCTTGCGGAATAACTGTCCAATAGGATACTTTTCATCCAAGAAAAGCTGCTCAACGCGGGGACTGGTGATGATGACGGTGGATGTGGCGATGCAAACAGTATGTGAATTGCATTTGATGAGGACCTGACGATCCTGACGAACAGGACTCTCGGGCGATGCTGGTTGCAGACGTGGTCCTGTGCGGCTGTATACAGTTTCGACATGGATGGGCTTCCCGAAGAACGTGCTAAGCAAAGGAGGTCAGAATACAGATAGAAGACACAGGAACATTGGATAGGCACCTAAGAAGTCGCTGAAGGTTTCCTTGGGCCGTTACAAGAATCCTCTCCAAGCCGGACATATCAGAAGGACATTTGACCTGGGAGATCATGTGTAAGTTGGTGAAATAGTGAGTGAATGATGGCTCATACCTTCACATTCGTCGACGAAGCGTTAAACGTGTCAGAAGATAGCATCGCGGTCAAGAGATGATAATCAAGAAGTTGAAGGCGAGCGTGGGTTGACCGGCCACCAATAGAGGGTGTTTATAAAGTCGTCGTAGAAGTACTTAGTCTTCATTGGCCCCAAGTTTCATTGGCCCCAGTCCGAGCTCCGTGGACTGAGTTACTGCTTCAAGCACTGGCCCCGTTGTGATGAAGAAGATCAAGCTTATCAAACGCACCGGATCCAGCAGATCAGTGACAGTGAGAAACGCTGAGAGAGAAGAATACTCCATGAAGGAAGTCATATACATAGAAATTGCTTGTGTGGCCACTACGGAGTATTGGTTATACGAATCGCATGGGGAACACGGTGTCTCAAATCTTTCGCCGCGAACAACGCGACAGATCTACCTATTTTTTTTTTCAATCAGCTAATAAACCACCGCAATTGATAAACGTACCCAAGTAAGAAAATTATGGCGATTTTCGAAATTTGGAGCAACAGAGGACCCGTGCATGGCGGGATGCGTGTCTGGGGTTGAGAGGCGATGAGGTTATCGACGGAGAACGGAAGGGACAGTAGTTGATACCAAAACTCCGTGGCCGAATTTCTTCGAAGAAAACTGGTTTCAGGAAGAAGTACATTATCTTGACGCTGCGCAGGAGGTAAATTTGGATTTCGATCACCACAATGCTATTTCGGGATTGCAATGGCAATGAACACCACCGACGAGCCACCACAATGTCCAGCTGGAAACTGGTGTCGGACTTGTCACAGGGCAAACCCTCCTCCGTTCGGGGCCTAATTTGATCTCGCCGGCGTTCTGATAACGATTTTCACGTCCAAAATGCGTGCGCCGCCATCCCAAAGGCATGGGGTGAGCCCAAGGGTAGTTCATGGTCGTTGTCCTTGATCATAGAGGTCCTTCCCTGCGAGTCGGCTGCCTAAACTATTGTAGCCCGCAGTGGGTCTGGAGATCAAATGAAGGATTTGGTTGACTTGAACTACTAGGCCTGAGCTCGTGAAGTCGGCGAAAGGAGTGGAGCATCACGTTAAGACGTACCCAGGTCTGCAACCATCAGCAACTTCTCAAGGCCGGTCATTTTGCGATTTCGCACGAGCAAAACTCCGGGAAGTTTACCCCTTGGGCAGCAATCCAGCTTGAGTGCCGAAAGAGCCACACCGAACGCACGGCCTGATCCGGGAAGACTTGATGCTGGCCGCGTTTGAGCTGCGAAAATCCTAACCACCCAAATCACTTGATATTTACCTGAGCGTGAGTCATCGGTTAAAGGAACATACGAATGTCGCTGGACTTGTAGTGGACTCATAATGCCATTATTTACGGCACGCATCGCCTTCAACCATCATGTAGATACGTTGAGCCAAGCTTGGAGCTAGGCTAGGCCAAAGAGTGTCGCTCCGAGTTGATCGCTATTTGACCCTTCGAAGTACAAAGACGTAAATCTTCGAGCTTTTCCATCAAGTTACGAAGACCAGCGATGTCGATGGACTCGCGCGAAAGAAGAGATGGCGAGATGGCCCTGGCGTAGAGGAAGCAACTTGGAAAGTGACGCGGACGCGTGATTCTTCATTAGGAGTTTCCTCCGACCCCTCAGGGGCGAGGTCCAACGGCCCAACTGTGGACTTCGTTCCCCCGAGCTAAGTAAGTCATGCTCAATGCAGAGATCATAGAGTTGGTATATTTATTCGTAAAAGCCAATGTCCTGATTGTTGAACTTGTCGCCTTCCCTAAACACATCCGCTAACTCCTTCGGGCTGATGATCGCCAGCGGTAAATATCCCAGAAAAGACTATGGCCTAAATGGATGGAAACAGCGCAAATATATTTCACATAAATGAAAAGAAAGAAGACTTATGCATTATATATACCACATATTTTTGTTACAGTTTTATAGTAGTTGATCTAGAAGCTCTATATTGTATTTTGCGAATGCACCCGAATTTCTACCTCAAACCCATCCTAAAGCTCAAACCTTGATGAGGAAGCTCTCGAAGTATGACTCGAGATCGGCAACGTTGGCAAGCTTAACAGCTGTTCCAACCCAGGTGTCTGGGCGGACAACAACAATGGCACCGTCTGTGTGGTTGACTCCGTAGATGGAGTGGGCATCACCACCGAAGATACCGAGAGGGAGTTGATCGTCGTAGACGACTTGAGCATTCTTCTGGAGGTAGGGGAATTCAGCGATTCTGGCCTCTCCTTCCGAAGGTGTGCATCGAGCGACAACGAGAGTCTTGAAGATGTTCCCATAGCTGTTGAAGAACGACTTGGAGGAAGCAAGGTAGTTGTTGACGGTGTCGAGGTGGGAGGTGACGCCACCAGCGAGGTTGCTACCGAAGATGAGGAGTTTGAATTGATCGACTCCGCCGAATGCATCGTACAACCTAGCAGAGTGGCTCTTGGAGAGAGCGACGCGTGGGTCAGGAGCACGGTATCCAGCGCGAACACCAGTGATGGCGGGATCAACAGGGAAGTTGATCAAGTTGTTCTTGTAGTCGACGTCGAGACCGATGAGGAAGCGAGTGTTCTCCTGGGCGAACCTCTTGAAGAAGGCGATGTGGGGGTCTTCGCCTGGTGCTAAGTCGAGTTGGTCCTCAGCAACTTCGGAAGTATCCTCAGAACCGTCGAGGTTCTGGAAGGTGCAGTTGCCGACGAATCGGAGGTAGCGTGCGGATGTGGCAACAGCGCGGAGGGCGTTCTCCCTGCGCTCAACGTCGTAGGTGTTCAAGAGACCAGGCTTGGCAATGTTCTTGACGAGCATGGCAAGCTTCCAGGCCAAGTTGTGTGCGTCCATGATACCAGTGTTCATACCGAAAGCTCCCTTGGCGCTATGGACGTGGCTAGATATACTTGTTGAGTCGAGTGCAAATGCAAGTAGCTGCTCGAGGGCTTACCAAGAGTCACCAGCGAGGAAGATGCGGTCCTTGTAGGTGAAGCTGCTGGCGACGCGTTCGCTGACTGTGGATGGGGCTTAGTTATGATCCAAACTGCAAATTTTGACTTACTAGTCAAGATGGTGTACCAGTCAACTGGGCTGGCGTACTTGAGAGTGTACGGAGCGTAGATCTTGTTGAGTTGTTCGAGAACTTCCTCAGGACCCCACTAAAAGAGATGTGAGTATAGGCACCGATTGAGAAGTAGGAGAGTACGTGCCTTGGAGTGGTCGAACTCCTGACCGGGCTCAGGGCGAAGCTGAGCGTAGAGACGAACCATGTCCCTCTCACGGGGAATGATCAAGCATCCACCATGCTCGGAGCTCAAGACAGTTCTGGGAGGGCAAGCGTGAGAATGAAGAAGGCAGGCAAAGTGACCGAAACTTACCCGAATGTCCATCGGTGAGGGAAGTCAGTGTCAATGACGGCATCAACGATACCCCAGTGCAAGTCGGTCTTGATACCAGGGAATTCAATGGGCAAGGACTTGCGGATCATGCTGTGAGCACCATCGCTTCCGACCAAGTATCTGGCCTCGACGACCTCCTCTGCACCAGTGGCATGGTTGGTGACGTTGATGGTGATAGGGTGGGTGACGGATGGGTCAGCCTCTTCGTCAAACTTGTAAGAGGTAGCGGTGCAGGGACGCTCGACGAGAACACCATGGCGAACAAGGTCACTGAGAGAAGGGGGATATGTCATTAAGGAGATAGGTCTATTGCGGGGTTTGCAACTTACCGAATGAGAAGATGCTCGACTTCAGTCTGAGTGGCATCGTGAAGACCTTGATACCGAGCTTCGTTCACAGGAGCGCGGTGACTCTCTGCGAAGATCTCCTTCTTTCCATCCTTGTAGACAACAGTGTGTTCCAATCGAGGGCCGAGAGCAAAAACTTCCGCTCCGAGACCGAGCTGTTGGAATACCTCCATGGTTCTCGGCTGGAGAGAGTCGGCTCTTCCGACGATAAGGGGATGAGGGGATCTGTCGATGATTCGGACTACAACTCCCTGTCGGACAAGGGAAGCGGCCGTCAAGAGGCCGACAGGGCCGGCTATTCAAGACGGTGATCAAGGATTAACATCCCAAGTGGTTGTTATCATTGCAGTAAAATGCGTACCTCCAACAATCATCACATCGATCGTCGAAGGAGGCTTGAAGTTGGGAATAGCCGGGTTGGGGCAGTTGGTCCCATTCAAGAGATCGGGGTAAGACGGGATATCTGTGACACCCAAGTGGTTGGGAAGGGACTTGTTGACACTGGGAATTTCTTTAGGAAAGCTCATGGTGATCGAGATGTACGTTGCTGTGCTTACTAGGGAGTGGTGAAGGGTTCCACGTAGCTACCAGATTGAGTAGGAGCAGGCATTGTTGGCGGAGGTGGTTGGAGAGCTTAGGAGAGAGCCGCTGTTTGGTAGTTTGCTTTGGAAGCTGGAACTGATGGTAAAAGATGAGGATGGAGGGTTTATATAGGAACATGGTTGCCACCATATGAAGAAGTGCAGATGTCCGAAGTACATGGATAGGCGCAGGAGTAGAACTCCGTTGCAAGTCGATGAGACATCCTTCTGGGTGCTAGATCGTTGATTGACATCAGCGAGGGGAAGCATCCATCCCGGATGCCTAGGTGGAGCAGGAAAAGCAAGGGAAGGGAAAGCAAACTGCGAACGCCGGCGCCGTCAATGTCCAGAGAATAGTAGATTCGGAAAAGATGCAACGACTCTGTGTGGAACGCGGATTTGAAGGTGGCTAGCCGATATACCAGATAGGAGTTAGATTTGATTTAGTGGTTCCTTGCCAACAACGCAACACCGTAAACGGAGAAAAGCAACCGGGTGGCAAATCCGGGGAACCTAGACGTAAGTTGGCTGGTTATGTCAGCCTGCCATCCCACCACCGCGCCCGGTGACCCACAATTTTCAAGCTTTCTGCCTGTCCGTTAAATGATTTGTATTGCTTAGCGGCTGCGAAGAGTGCATCTGGACCTGTACTTCCGTCTGGCAAACGCGGACTTGTCCTGTTGGTTGAAGAAAAGGAACGGCAGTTACCGAAGCCTCAACGTTCAACCCTGCATCTTGTTCGCAGCCTCCAACAAGCTTCTCCAGCATGGTTCATTTCGACCTCTGCCGCCTTCATGCTTCCTCATGCAGCTCACGCAGTGAAACGATTGTATGACCCACCTGGATCGCGTTCATTGTAACCCTGTCAGGTTGCTCGCAGGTCGCTTGATCATACTCTATCTACTTGAACCCACCGACACCCATTCTCAAGGTTGAACTTCTATATGAATTTACCTCCGATGGGCTCGCGAATCTGGATTAACGGCCTTTGGTTGAGCCTTATAATGATGGGACATATCCCAGTGGGGTTCAAAACCTCATCATCACGGTCGGCGTCAGTCAGCTTGGCCCACTTCATCTGCCGATAAAACGCTTGGAAGTACTATGTATTCCCCCAAAGCTCTCGATTTCAGCATCTCGAATCCCTTTCTCGCTCCCTCATACTCTTCAAAATGCCTTCTTCAACAGAAGACCTCCCTTCTGCAATTTTTGAAACCTCTGTGGAAGCCACGAATTCGACGCCAGAAGTACAAGTGCATCGCCGTACAAGTCGGCAAGTTGAGGCAACAACCAATGACGTCAAGAAGGAAGTGGATGGCGGGCAGGTTGCGCGCTGGAGAGCATGGACGTTGCTCTTCATATTTTCAGCAACCCAAATGTTGGACATCTTCAATGTCACAGCGCCGACAGTGGCCCTTCCTGATATCGCGAACGACATCGGCGTCACCTTTGAAGAACGCCAGTGGACTATCAACGCCTACTCATTAACATTTGGTGCTTTCCTTCTTACGGTATGGCTTTGTGTTCTCTCGCCAACCTGGAAGCTAACTTTTTGGCATGAAGGGTGGCAGATTTAGCGCAATATACGGTCCCAAGTACCTCTTCGTCGGCGGCTTTGGATGGCTGGGTATCTGTGGTATTGTCAACGGCTTCGCTGTCAATGGACCCATGCTCTTCGTCTTCCGGGCCTTCCAAGGAATAGGTGAGACGTTCCTCCAACAATTCTGAACATTCTCCTGACTGGTCTCCTTAGGTGCTGCCATGACTATCCCTGCCGCTTTGAGTATGATCACGCAACTCTTCCCCTCTCGTGGTGATCAAGATGTAGCCCTTGGAATGTATGTGGTGACCTTGCCTACTACGGGTAGCCTTCAACTAATCCTCTTACAGTTTTGCTGGCTTTGGAGCTATGGGCAGCGTTTGCGGCTTGGTCCTGTGAGTCAATTCCCATTCACTCATATCCACTCTCCTTATCACAACGTCCAGGGGTGGTGTTATTTCCCAACTCTTAACATGGCGCTGGATCTTCTGGATCCTCTCCATGGTTGTCATCCCTCTCGCCATTCTCGCCTTCGTCCTCGCGCCGAACTTCAAGACCGAGTCTGACGCCACCCTGAAGTCTATGGATTGGCTCGGTCTAGTCACCATCACATGTACGTTGTTTGTCCACCACCCGTGGTAAAGGTCTGGTATAACCGATCCATTTTCTAGTGTCTTTGATTCTATTCATCTACTCGGTGACGGAAGGAAACGAGAAAGGCTGGGCTACGGGTGGTATCCTCGCGCCTCTCATCATTTCCATCTTCCTCCTCCCTGTGTTTGGATACATCGAAACCAAGGTTGCGGACCCCCTCATCCCGCCCGCAGTATGGTCTCTTCCCGAATTCGTCCCTTTGTTCTTCATTTCTTTGAGGTGGGCGCCAGCGCTGTGACGAGGGGACGAGTCACTGACATCGGGTATCCTTTCTAGCGAATATCTCACGATGAATGTCATTATCTATCAAGAATCACTCGTCTTCCAGCAAGTATGGGGAGTTACGTCGCTTAGTGCCGCTTTGAGAATGTGAGTCTGCTCGCCATTTTGTTTATTTTTGGAGGACCGGGCTAATGCCCGACATGCGTTTAGCATTCCATTTGGAATCACTGTACGTGTCTATTTATAGTGACAACTATCATTCCACAGATGCTTATCACGTATTTTTAGGGCTTTATCGTTACAGTCAGCATGGGCTGGGTCACGCCACATGTTGCCCCTCGATGGGTTTTGTTCGGTGGACAGTTGTTGATGCTTGCGGGATCGGTCCTCGTCGCATGTGCTGACACGGAATCGAAGTATTGGCGCCTTGTCCTTCCCGCCATGATCCTGGCTGCTCTCGGTGTAGCCAGTGGATTCGTCGCAGCGAAGTACGTCCCTTCCTAATTTAGCTTTGACTGATTCTGACCCTTTTCTCCTCTTCCAGCATCGCTATGCTCCGCACACCGCTCGCCAAACCCTCCCTCCGGCTCCCAGACAGCACAGCTCTCATTGGAGCTATCTTCAACGCTGACTTGCAAATTGGGTCGACACTGGGTCTGGCCATCGCCACTGCTATCACCTCCCGAGTGAACGGTACGAATAATGCAGAGTTTGCCGGGTACAAAGCGAGCTACTGGTTCCTCGTAGGGCTGACGGCGTTTGAAGCGATACTGGCACTGGTGGCTTTGAGGAGCCGGTTGGTCATTCCAAGTGAAAGTGAAGAGAGCACCATCATGCCGACATCGACGACGGGAGAGGAAAAGGAAAAGGTTTAGGTAATTGCTTCTCTATAAAGGTGCAGAGGCGGTAAGAAGCCGAATTTGGGTGTCGTCGCAGTTTGCATGAGTCCCATGAACGGACGCGATCATGGCCAAAGCATAAATCTCTTTAGCTTCCACGACGACCATAGCGGTCCTTGACTAGATGGGCTACGTATATATTAGCTTCCTCGTTATATAAGTAATCGCATTGTATGTATATTCCATTCGATTGAAAACCATCCACTAGGTTGTCACACCCCTGCTTCAGAGAAGTCGTTTGACCGTTCGGTTTTCTGAAGTGAGATTAGAAGATAACTCGGAAATGGCCGCCTGCAGCGGCAGATTGTCCACTGGACGTCCCTTTCCACACCCTATCCCCTATAGTTCAGGGGGACGCTCCTCGCTGCCAACAAGCCATGCTGGAGGTAGGCTATCTTTTGAGGTACTCAGCGAGGGCGTTCAGCACTTAGAGCACCACTTAGCCCCGTGTCTGAGCTGAGCATCAGCCTATACAGGACCATCGGACCCATTCAATTACTACTGAGTTACTTATTTGTCATTAGCACGCCGATGATACACGGGCAAATATTAGGAAACAAACGGCCAGAATTGAACCTCCCCCAGAAGCCCTTGACAAGCAAGGGGATTAGATGGTCAATCTGACGGCTTATGAGCAAGGCCGGCAGTGTGTTGACAAGAGGGCGGACATAGCCCTCTACGCACCCCCAGAATCGATTGGGCAACCAGATACTCTATATTAGACTCAGATCGGGGCTAGAGTAGAGTAGAGGAGACGCGTCCTAGTAAAGATGAATAAATTGAACGTTACGAGAGCAAATATTCACAACAAAATGTCTATAAGGATCCTATAACACGGAGGTGACCTACTTCGACAACGTGCAATTATATGTCCAACCTAGCTTGACTTCGACTCCTTGCATGATGGAAAGGAAGGTAGCTTTATCAGTTTTAAGCTTGAAATGCAAGAGAGACGTGCTGATAACGAGCGACTGCGCTGACGGGAATACAGTGGGCAACCATTCACGAAGGCTGAACAGATCTGCATCGGGGATGACGGCACTATCAAAGAGACCCGCGCTGAGTCGCAGGGATTTGACTTCTCTCAATTTATGTTTTCTTGTCAACTTGGGTGGGCGTTGGCTTGCCAGCCCTAGGAGCTGTGTTATCGAGTGGTACCCGTACAGCTCAAGGCATTGTAGCCGAGACGCGACCAGGCTTGAAGCAAGTTTGTCCCAAAAGAGTTGGACGGATGTGTGATACGGTGGGTCAGGATCGTAAATGCTCAGCTCGCGAAGGGCTGGAAGAGCTTCGGGGTCCTGCAAGAACCATATAGCCAAGGTACTTCCAGTTTGCAGGCTGACGAGATTGGGAAGGGCCGTAGGTGATAAATTGGGCCCTGCCAGTTCCCAGCGGTGTGCCCGTATTTTCTGTCTTGGATCGCGGGTCGTCTGGATCCTGAGTGTCTCAACGCTGGGGTGACAAGAGAGAAATTCATGTAAGGCAACGACCATATCATGACCTTGTTCAAGGGAATAGGAGTGAATGTTGAGGTGTTTCAGGGCGGGACAAGGGTCAAGTGCATCGATTCGCAAAGGTTCAGTCCATATGGGGGAAATAGACAGGGATTTGAGGGTCGCAGCTTTGAGCAAAGGAAGTGCAAGCTTCATGAGACTATGTGGCAAGCTCAATTCAAGTTGTTGAACTTGGGTTAGAGTGGGTGGGAGATGTGTTTTGCGCCATTGGAGTGGGTATTCAAGAGGGCAGACCGTGTGGACACGGGTTACAGAGAACTCGATGTTGGGGCAGGTCGCTGCAGAGACACATAACAGGTCTCCCAGAGTGACGAGCCACCTTTTGACGGCGGGAGATCCGGGATGAGAGATATACTCCCCGAGTGAGAGACAAAACGCCAAACGTCCTACAGAGCGGGGTTTGCGCACGATTCGAGGCAGCATCTCTAGGCCGGTGATGGAGTTCCGTATGTTCAATAGTGAGAGGTCGAACTTGATGCTGAAGTAGTTTTTGTTCTCCATGAAAGTAGAGTTGACCAGTATGTGGAGGGGGTTGGGCAATAGAGAATTGAGAGATATACGGAGGTTTAACGACTTTTCCGTGATGTATGAACCCCTTCTTTTGAACCATTCCGGTACGCAAATATTTCGAAGATAGCGACAGGTCAGGGATAGTGTGTAAACTTCTGTGTTATCGAGGTCCTCCAAGACGAGGAGGAGAAGTTCCATTGGCAGCACAGCAAATCCCATCCCGCGTACAGACGATGTTTGCGCAGAGAAGTGGAGTGTTTCCGATGGTAAGCTGGTAAAGTGACAAATTTAACGCAGCCTTCACGTGTCACATGATTCATCATTTTGGGTAGGCCCGGGCCGCAGGCTCAGCGCGAGCGGTCCCTTCAGAACTGATTTCTCCATTTCTGCAACGTTTCTATTCACTTTCTGTCCAGTTTTTTTGTCTATTTCCTTCTGTTGAGGTAGGTCTGCCTGAATGTCAGCCATCTAACCCAATAACTCATCACCAATTTGTTAGTAACAGTAACCTCGTCCGCCTTTCCACGCAAGCAGCACGGCGTTGCTCAGACATATGGCCAATTTAGTACCCGCACTCTACCCGCACTAACCGGATAGTTTGGCGCGTATCATTGGCGTATCAATGGCTATTTGGACGGCGCCCTCCCTCATATAGGCTGTCCTACTGGCTCCTAAACTCTAGTCATCTTGCCGACTTTTTTAGCGTCGGTAAACTTGCTTTAGCAACATACAAATGTGGGACACGAGCCACCTTTACAGCGACTCGATACGAACTCAACCCACACGAAACGCTCATCTTGTCAAATCCACATTCTTGAGTGTGACAACCGATCATATCCACGTCGCGATGTACCTCTCATCATTCGCGCATTTGGTCTGGAAGCGGGAGGCCGGTGGGTAGTTGAAGTTGAACCCACCGTCGCAGAGTCGGTAGTGTTCATCTGGGAGACATTCTTTATTGTATAAAAAGAGATACATCGGACGGAAGTTGACCATTCACCAAGCAACTACTCCTCGACGGTTCCTCGACATGGCTTCTTCCTTTTCATCTCTCCTTCTCTTCGCTCTCATCGCTTCATCACAAGCAGCTACCATTGGCAATGAATTAAGGAGGCAAATTGTCGCCAGCAACGACTGTGTAGGTCTCCTGCTTTTTTTGATCGAGGTTATTTCTGATCGTGCATCCAATCCCAGTGTCAGGAACTGCTGGTGAAGCTCGGTAGCGACAAGGTCATGCTGCCTGGTTCTACGGGCTTCCAGGAGCTCAGCGCGTCGTACTACACTCCTCAGGAGTCGGAGCTCGTAGCGCAATGCCGAGTAGCTGCTACCAATGCGGAAGATGTATCTGAAGCGGTCAAGATAGTCAAGCAAGGCGAATGTCCGTTTTCTGTACGGTCTGTCGGAAACATGCCTTGGGCCGGTGCAGCGAATATTGCTAGCCCCGGTATTGCTATTGATCTTCGGCTTATCAATGCAACGACGCTGTCTGCAGACAAGAAAGTTGCGAGCCTTGGTCCCGGAGGGACATGGGGTGCAGTGTATGACACCCTGGACCCGTTTGGAGTGACTGTCGTCGGTGGTCGCTCAAACATTGTTGGTGTTGGTGGTTTCATTCTTGGAGGTAAGCGAACGTCTTCTATCAATCCGAAGTCTGAGCGCTGATCACGTCAATTGTCAGGTGGCTTCTCAAACCTATCGCCCGAACATGGATTTGCCTCTGACAATGTCGTCAACTATGAGGTCGTACTCTCTGACGGACGCATTGTCGACGCGAACGCAGCCTCGGAACCTGACCTTTTCTGGGGTCTCAAGGGCGGAAGCACGAATCTTGGCATCATCACTCGCTTCGATGTCAAGGCGTACCCACTGACCCCCAAGTGGGGTGGATTCAGAGGACATACAATTTCTACTGGCCCCGCGATATTCAATGCCATGACACAGATGATGGTGAAGCTGAGGAACGATCCCCATGGTGGCGGCTCTGTTGTGTGGGGCTACAACGAGATCATGCAGAACGACACGATCTTCTCTTCGTATGCCTACCTCGGTGCCGACGTCTCGCAGACAGATCTGTTCGACGATATGTTGGCTGTCCCTTCTATCCCTGGTACTGACTCTATCCGTGGAAATACCAACCAACAGTCGTTGAGTGGAGAGGTCGACGATGCCTTCCCTTCTGGACTGCGGCGTATATTTTCGACGGTCACGCTGAAGATCGATGTGGACATGGCGATTGGTATCTACGAGAAATGCCATGAGCTCTTTGCTTCCCTCGTTGGCAAGCCTCAAGTACAATGGTCTGCGTCATTCCAGCCCATTGCTGTAACACATCTCCAAGCTACAGCTGCAAATGGTGGCACTCCCCTTGGACTCTCCCCTGCGGATGGCGACCTCATTCGTGAGCCTCTTCGCGTCAATCAGTACTCACATATTGACCATCATTTCGTTTCTAGTTCTCAACCTCAACACGGTGTGGGCATCCAAGTCTGACGACGCTGCCATGGAGAGTGCTGTTCGCGGAGTGATCGCATGGGCCACTCAAGAAGCCAAGGCACGGAATGTACATCATCCCTGGTTGTATTCCAACTATGCCCTACCTGAGCAAGATGTCTACTCGTCCTACGGTACTACCAACCATCTTCGCTTGAAGAATATCCAAAGCGTCTACGACCCAGACAACACCTTCAATCGCTTCTGGAAGGGTGGCTTCAAGCTGTAATCTCGTTGACAGTTTCTCTTGCGCCCTTTATCATTATTTACAGGACTCGATCTCGGTTTTCTCTACTTTCACCTTGCTCATTATTCTTCTACATTACAACTCACCACATATACTTTGCATATCTGCATACCACTTTTCCGCTCCTCCTGACACAACCCAGCATTGACATTTTTGGAATTTGACCTAATGTAAATAATATTCTCTTGTCTGAAGAACCAACCATTGGCATATTGAACACCTACGGTATACAAAAGGTAACTTGTGTTTGTATGGGTTGTGTATTTGAACGATGATCAATGACGGGCGTTGATAATGCGGCTGTGCAGTCTCGGAATTCCAAGAAATTATGACTTTCCCAAGAGGAAATATACTTCCCCGTAGCCCCCAACCGAAGCCACGCCGTACAACACATACCGTCGGAGCCCGTTGGCTATCACGTACTTTGCATTACCATTCGCTGCCCCCTCGGAATTCAGTGAAATGCTCCTGGGCACCTCTAATCGACAGCCGTGGTGGCACTGATCATACATACACACCTGCGGTGCAGCACTTATCATAGTCACAGATAGGTGTACATACATGGGCTCCCTCCAACATATGGCTTGGCCGTGAAGGAGGTAAAATATGGATTCCAACAAAAGCCCCTGAAGGCCCCTACCTGAGTTGTTCTTATTGAAATTTGAAGCGCCCACTGCGCCCACCAGTGTGCCGTCATTGCGTCACGCGTCAATATCAATTATGTCGCGAACTTGTTCCCAACGAACTAACACACGCCCACCAAGACCACCAAAGACCATCCAGCCGAATGCTCGGGAGAACCCGCTTCAATGCCTCAACCAACAACCCTCTGGTTTTCTTCTTAGATGAAAACCTTTGAGGTTCAAGGCTCAAGCCTGTGGACACTGGAAACTGTTGGGAAGCAAGCGTAACACGCACGGATCGCGTATGTTGAACTCTAATTCGAACTCTCTCATCTGCTATCAACTCGAATTTCATCCAAATTGATGTATGTTCACTTGAATGTGGGTCGTGTTTCACTTTGCAGAATCAGGATTTGACAAATGTCTTTCAAAGGCTCAGTCTTGCGTGAACTACTTACCCGGTAAACCTGCGGCCAGGTCAAAGAGATGAATTTGGGCTAACTTCAAGCCGACGCAGTGATGGACCGCCCTCCTCGGATGGTCACCCCAGCGTCAGGATCAGGACTTTGACAGGAGGCCCACACTTGACTAGCCCGCGACCATCAGTCCTCTGGCTTGAGCACACGAAAGCCTGGTATGGACTAGGTTTCTAACTCAGCCGTGCTCGGTTGGGCTAACGGTCTAGGAAAACTACGGCGAGCGATGACTTTGACGACCATGACTGAATCACTCTCACTCAGACTTGCGTCTGGATTGATTCACCCTGATATACGGATTACCCATTCTCAGCAAAAACAACTCAACCGAAACTACGCATCATAGCTCGCATCACCTCACCTGGCTCCTGCCATCGGCTACGCGTCTGTCTCAAGTATTTTTAGCTTTTTCGGTTCAATGTGTGGCCCATTGCGAAATCTTCGACTTCGCCACTCATATTACCGAAATTCCATCGAGGGCTCGATCAAGCTTCATACCCGACTCCCGCCCTCGTAACCGCGCCCACGACTCGCTAGACCCAGCGCATCAACGACCCCGCGGTTCCCGCCACTCTAAATTTCCAATTGGGGAACCTGCCCATCATTCCATCCAAAGTCCGAGCCTTTGCAGAATTGATACCTGTGTAGCGACCTCATCCCAAAATTTTATGTTCGACTAGCCTCGTCCCAAGCTTACCCGGGATGCGAGTTGGACATGTATTGTGATGCAATGGCATATGACTCTGGCCCGCTGTTCAGTTTTCCTATGGAGTCGAATTTTTCTCAGTGTCTAGACTTCCCGCGCTTTCTGCGGGGTGGGACCTATAAGAACTGGACGAGAATTCTGGAAGCACATTGTCGTTCACCCAGCGAACGTCTTCTCGACTAGCTTCCGCCTTCACTACACTTTCATCTCGCTAAGGCCACGCCAATGGGTTCCTTCCGACTGCTATACAGCCTTGTGCTACTCAATGCTTGCTTTTCTGCGAGTGCAAGGCTCACAACGTCTATGAACGATGTTAGGCGTGGTGACTACGACTTCATCGTCGTTGGTGGTGAGCATAAATTTCCGACTAATTCACCTACTTTTTCTGACAATGGTGTCTATTTATAGCTGGCAATGCTGGTAGTGTCGTCGCCAGTCGGCTATCTGAATCTCCGTCTACTCGAGTGCTTCTTATCGAAGCTGGTATCTCGTATGTTCTTTTCATCATCAGCCCATTGTTTGCCGAGAGCTCTGATATCATTCACAAAGTAACGAGGGCATTGAAGACGCGATCGTTCCCTTGTTTGGACCCGATATGACTCCCGACAAGCCATGGAACTGGAACTACACCATCGCACCGCAGCTTGGGTTGGACAACCGCACCTTTCCTTATCCCCGAGGAAAGCTTCTCGGCGGTAGCTCCTCCGTCAGTAAGTGAACGTCCCAACTGGCTCCCCACGAAAGGTCCCCTCACTGACGCTATCACACAGACTACGTCGTATACAACTGGGGAGGCGTCGATGATTTCGACCGATGGGCCAACTATACTGGAGACCAAGGTTGGTCTTGGGATGGGCTACAGACTTACAAACTCAAGGTTCGTGCCATGTCTTTCTATTTCTCACTCTTAACTCATCATTGTTGGTATAGAATGAGCGCATGGTTGCGCCTGCGGATAACCACAATACCACTGGGCAATTCCTCCCCTCTGCCCACGGTTTTGACGGCGAATTAATGACAAGGTCCGCTCCTGTGCAATGGTCATGGCAAGGGCGTTTACTGACCTCTCCACATCAAATAGTCTACCTGGGTATCCCAGTAAGAATACAACTGGAAATGGAAATCGTTCCTCGGGCTAACAATGCCTCAATTTTAGCCCCCATAGACAACATGATCATCGAGGCCACCTCACAGGTTCCAGGATTCCCATTCAACATTGACATGAACCGAGGCGATGAGACAGGCATCGGTATGCGATTTCGTGTTGAGACGTTTGCTTCATCTTGACGGTTACACTTCTCGAAGGTTGGGTTTACAGCTCGATCGGTGAATCGAAGCGTTCAAGCTCGGCTACTGCATACCTCGGCGCCAACGTCCTCGCCCGCCCCAATCTCGATGTCCTCATCACCACTCAGGTTACCCGCTTGATCCAAACTGGTGTCCGCGGACGCACGCCCTCCTTCACTGGTGTTGAATTTAGCCAGGGTCCTCACTGTGCGCATCACTGCTTTCCTTGATATTTTAAGCCGTCAACTAAACGGTGATAATTTACTTTTAGCACCCAAAATGACGCTCACGGCCAAGAAGGAGGTTATCTTGAGTGCTGTAAGCTTCCTCTCCATGCCTGTTCATCATGGCTCTCGCTCACCAATGATGCATTCATATAGGGATCCATCGGCTCCGCTCAAATATTGATGCTCAGTGGCATTGGAGATCCCACGGAGTTGAGGAAGCTCGGAATTAAGTCAACCGTCAATCTCCCGAATGTCGGCAAGAACTTGCAGGTGGGTCGTCCTCCCTATTCATCAGACTGTGTTGTCATCTGATCAATCTCCACTGTCTAGGACCATGCTCTCCTGCCAAACCAGTTCTATGTCAACTCCACCGATACATGGGAAGCTCGCAGGAATCTGACGGTTCTCAACGAACAAATGGCCGAATATAATGCAACTGGTCAAGGCCCTCTTGTCAACACGATCTGCAACCATATTGGCTGGTTGAGAATTCCAGACAACTCGTCTGTTTGGCAAGGGGAGGCAGATCCCTCCGCTGGTCCGACCTCAGGTCACTACGAGCTTGTTTTCTCCGTAAGCACTCCATCTTCCTAATCGCGCTCAGCCTCTGATTGATTTACGCAGAATGGGTTCGTCGGCATCATCCAAGATACCCCCGATGAAGGCAACTTCTTCACTATCATTAGCAACCTTGTTACCCCTGCTTCTCGTATGTACACATCAATCCACAGCTTGCTGCGCCTGCTAAACTTCATCAATAGGCGGCTCCCTTACCCTGAGGTCTTCCAGCCCATGGGATGACCCCATCATCGACCCAGGTTTCCTTACATCCCCTCTTGACGTCCGCCTCTACCGTGAAACCTACAAAGAAGTTCGTCGCTTCATCTCCGCTCCTGTATTTGATGGATACATCATCGGCCCTTATGGTGAAGCTGGCGCGAGCACCGACGATGAAATTGATGCCTACATCCGCAAGTACACCACCAGTGTGTGGCATCCTGTCGGTACTGCATCCATGAGTCCTGTCAATTCGAAGGAAGGTGTGGTCAACCCCGATCTGGCGGTGAAGGGTGTCAGTGGCTTGCGAGTCGTTGATGCTTCCATCATGGTGAGCCCTGCATCAGATTTCAGAAGCGTCTCGTGCTTATTCGCGCCTAGCCCTATATCGTCGCCGCGCACACCCAAGCTGCGGTCTACGTCATCGCTGAGCGCGCTTCCGACCTGATCAAGAGTGCCTGGCACCTCTAAAATCCAAATATCTCCCACCTAATCCTAGAGTGATACGCCCTCATTTTAATCCCGCTAACTGTCTCAGGATCCAGTATCGTATCCCGTTTAATCATCTTCTCAAAAATTATATACTTCAGTCAATTACAAAAGGTTTTGTACACTATACTATGTTCAATTAATAAACTTCTCTCCATTGGAATGACCCAAGCCTCGCCCAGTGTTACTCCTCGTCTTCAATTAACTAGATGATGAGCAACCACAGGGAGTCGGTGATGTTGACTTATCCCTAGATTTTTCTAATCCTTCAGACCCTTCATGTTTGGACTTGGACTTCGGTTCCATCTGAAGTTGATGCGATAGGACACTCGGGCTTGCTGGTACTTTCGACTTTGCTTGATGAGTTGGACAGCATGACAACCACCAAGTGATGGGTGCTGAAGATCAGGAGCCATCCAATGTTACGAGATTCTTTTCGATTCCATTACCAATTACTCAAGCTAAATTCTGGCTTAGATGGAGGGTCCGAGAGGCAAGAGCCCATGCAATGTCTCGATGTCCAAGAGATGTATATTAGCCAAAATGTCTGGACTAAGATGAAAAATCAGAACGTTTCGACCTACAACTTAACAATGATGGGAGAGGTAACTATACAAAGACAGGACAAATGTCAACTTTCGTCGAGCACCTTCACGGCGACACTCGAGCCCGGGCGACGCGCACCGGCACTTCGGAAACATTTATTGATAGCCAGGACGGAAGTACAGATGGGAAGGGGTGCTTGGGAGTTGTCTCTTTGACAGACACTAAGGACATAAAATTGTGCAACTCTCAAACGTGACCAAAAATCGCGACGAAGTGTATTTTGAGGGGTTGAATTTTGACTTCGAGCCTTTTATGAATGTTCTCGGATTTCGAGTTAACTGAGGACTCGTGGATGAAGTCAGACGACCGCATATCCAGTCCCACTATGGTTTATGGGAATGATATCTCAGACATTGTGAGTGACGATCAGCATGTGCGAACGCGACCTCAGAAATGATAGAGTCAAACGCCTCCTATACTTAGCTCCTATTGAAGGAAGTGAACCAAACGTTCGGTGTCTCATGGCACAAGCTATCTGACGGTGATTTTTCGTAATGATTACAAGCGTAACTAATACTGTATGTATTCTGTAAGTTAAGTTTAAGATTAATGTTGGGTTATTGAGAGGACGATGTTCAGAGGTTCCAGGCGCTCTTGATGAGGCTCGAAGCGCGCTCGGCAATAACGTATACGGGAGCTGTAGTATGTGCGGAGGGGATGAATGGCTACGCAGATAATTTGTGAGCGATAAAATTTTTGGGAAGGAATTATGCACCACTTACCATGATAGAGGCATCAACAATTCTGAGGCCGCTAACACCCTTCACTACCAAGTCCGGATTTACGACACCCTCGGTCGAGTCAGCGGGGCTCATAGCAGCAGTACCGACGGGGTGCCAGACACTG
This sequence comes from Pleurotus salmoneostramineus, assembly GCA_002583695.1. Lineage (NCBI taxonomy): Eukaryota > Fungi > Basidiomycota > Agaricomycetes > Agaricales > Pleurotaceae > Pleurotus > Pleurotus salmoneostramineus. The sequence goes on from BEWF01000015.1 coordinate 106,687, forward strand.
GTGGTGTACTTGCGAATATATGCGTCAATGGCATCATCGGTGGTAGCACCCGCTTCATCGTAAGGTCCAATGATGTAATCATCGAAGACGGGGGCTGCGACGAATCGGTTGACGGCCTTGAGAGCTTCACGGAAGATACGGAGGTCGAGGGGGGAAGTGAAGAAACCAGGATCGATGATGGGGTTCTCCCATGGGTTAGAAGATGCTAATGTCATGAATCCGCCTGCGACGAGATAGGTGTAAGAAACGAGTGGAATGAGGTGAGTTGAAAACATACGAGAAGCGGGAGTGACGAGATTGCTAATGATGGAGAAGAAGTTTCCTTCATCTGGAGTTGGTTGGATGATACCGACGAAGCCATTCTATGGGATCACATACTATTAGCTGATGGTTGAGAAGACGACGAGAATGACATACGGAGAAGACAAATTCGTAGTGTCCGACGGTGGGTCCTGCGGATGGGTCAGCCTCTCCTTGCCAGACGGGCGAGTCTTCCGGAACTCTGAGCCAGCCAATGTGGTTGCAGAGAGTATTGACCATTGGACCCTGGCCAGTCGCGTTCCACTCGGCCATTTGCTCATTGAACACCGTCACATTGCGGCGAACTTCCCAAGTGTCGGTGGAGTTGACGTAAAATTGGTTAGGGAGGAGGGCATGATCCTACATTGTGTAGTATCCGTGGATTGAGAAGATGCATAGAGGAAGAAAGGAAAAGAAGACTGACCTGAAGATTCTTTCCAACGTCAGGGATATCGACAGCAGGCACAATACCGAGCGCTTGAAGCTCGGCTGAGTCGCCAATACCACTGAGCATGAGTATCTGAGGGGTGCCAATAGCTCCCTATTTGTTTCTCGTTAACCACAATGAAGATACAGATACAGATGAATACATACCGCGCTGAGGATGATTTCGTTCTTCGCAGTGAGTCTTATCTTAGGGGCTGCAGAATTGAGGGGTGTTAGGGAGGAAACAATTGTGAACGGGTACAACACGCACAAGAAGCATCATGAGCGAACTCAACACCAGTAAAAGTTGGGAGACCATCACGTTCTCCATTTTGAATCAGACGTGTGACCTGAGCAGTGATGAGGACGTCGAGATTGGGACGGGCATAGACGTCGGGGGTTAAATATGCTGTTGCAGCGCTGGAACGCTTCGATTCTCCGATGGCGCTGTAAACCCAGCCTGTAAGGAACGAAATATTAGATGATCAAGATATCCATGTCATATGAGGGTACAAACCGATTCCAGTTTCGTCGCCACGGTTCATGTCAATGTTGAAGGGGAATTCTGGCAGTTGAGATGTGGCCGTCAAGATCAGACTGTCGATGGCAGCTAGGTAATGAGAGAAGCCATTAGTACCACGCTTCTGCGCTGATGATGCTGTAATTCAGCTCACTCGGATACCCAGGCAAGCTAAGGAAAGTGAATTAAGCAAAGATTTTATAGAACCTTTGACACTGACTGACCTAGTCATGACCTTTCCATCGAAACCGTGGGCTGAGGGAAGGAATTCTCCAGTAGTGTTGTGATTGTCCGCAGGTGCGACCATCCTCTCGTTCTATGCAGGGACCCATGTTTAACTTCGTGTTGATAGGGAGGGACGGAAATTCTTACCTTTCTCATGAAAGGAATCAATTCACTCCAAGACCAACCTGCATCTCCGGTATAGCTGGCCCATCGGTCATAATCGTCAGATCCACCATAGTTGTAGACAACATCGTCTAGAAGAAAGCATAAGCTTGGGGTACAATTAAGTAACAAAAACACTCTATACGTACTGACAGAAGAGCTACCCCCAAGAATCCTGCCACGAGGATAAGGGAAGGTACGATTGTTGAGTTCGACTTGTGGTGTGACGGTGTAATTCCAGGTCCAAGACCTGTCGGGCACCATACCGACGCCCAATAGTGGGACTATACCTTCTAGGATACCCTCGTTGCTGAGGTAGAAAAACATGTCAGCGACGCGTCCGCACACGACGAATAAACGAAGAGAGAGAAGAGAAGAGAAGAAACGCACGAGATGCCGGCTTCGATGAGAAGCACTCGAGTAGAAGAAGATTCGGATAAGCGATTAGCGACAACGCAGCCAGCCGTTCCACCTTGAGAGCAATATTAGTGAGCGGGTTGTGATTTGAGTTAGAAAGGAATTTCGTACCGCCGATGATTATGAAGTCGTAATCGCCGTTGCTGACATCGGCCGTCGAAGAGGTGAGCTTCGCGCTTGCAGATAAACAAGCACTCAGCAGCACGAGGCTGTGGAGAAGTCGGAAAGATCCCATTTTTTTCCTGCAAGGAGAGAAGAGGTTGGACGTAGAGCTGATGGGTGAGCCACAATGACCTTCATCAACTTGAGCACCAGTTCTTATAGCTTACAGCCCGCCTCTGAAACCGTGAGCACTGAAGGCGCAAAGTGGCTCGCAAAATCTCATCGACCATGATTTTTTCAGAAGTGGGGCCCAGATTCCCTTGTTAGTCACAAACCCCGCCGACCTCCGAATCGCGGTAAGCCGCCATGAGACAGCGAAGAGAAAGCTAGTATGGCTCTAAGATAGGAGCGAGGTGCTTGAGTTCGGACTTGCAGGGAGGATCACCGATGTCTTCCCCGAAAGGGAGATGGTTCTCATGAGTCGATCCCGACACTTTTAGCGAGCTGGGTGACGCGTACTTTCTCTCGGCTAGGGCAAAAATATTGATCCAGATCGTTCGGACCGCTTAACCTTGGGTGAAGATTGAGAAGTCCACGGAAAGAACATAGAGCCAAAAAGAGCTACGGGCGTGAATCGAGCAAATACCGATTCTAGAGGTTGCCCAGGTACCTCCGGGTTCTTGGAGACAGCAAGGAGATAGTTTGATCTGCGCAGGTGTTGTTGAGCTGGTTACGAGTACCGAGAAGTCCTCCCATGTCGAAGAGTATTGAAGGAAAAGGCCGCCAGCCCTGGGGTGCAAAGTCCGAGCCACATTTGAGAGCACATGGTAAGTGGCTTAGCCGTCCGGGAAAACGCAGTAGGTATGAGGGGTGGATGTCGATGAATATGAATGGCCAAGCTCCAGGAGTTCAAGGGTCAGTTTTTGGTCAAGCGAACACTGTGCGTGGCCATGGCAATGCCGTTTCTTCTTGAAAGATTTATACATCGCGCCTAACTAGAGCGGCTCTGGTTAAGCCAACCGAGCTGGAGCTTGCAAAAGTCAGCTAGACTCCGACGAGTCTCCGACTGAAAGAGACCCCTATCTTCATAGTAGACGAAGCCTGTGCGAAAGTCACCATGATAGAAGTCAGCCAGTGTGGTCAAATTCTCGTGGTCCGTATTCCACCGGTTGATCAACAGTGAACATGAGCAAGATACTTGGATACTTGTATTAACCTGATTTACTGCGATATACAACTAAGAAAAAGAAGTATTAAACAACTTTGGGAGGTATGCCTATAGTTCTAACATCAACGATAATGAATTATGAGAAGCAATGTTTTTAAGATAGAGGCGCGTTTGAGGCGCGTTCTGAAAAAAAAAGAAAGGAGTGGCTTTTTATAGGTGCCAGGCGCGCTTGATGAGGTCCGAAGCGCGTTCGGCAATGACATATACAGGGGCTTGAGTATGCGCAGAGGGGATGAATGGCTAAACATTCACAAGATTAGAGCTCAAAGCACCGAACAGAGAGCGCAAGAGAGAACTTACCATGATAGAAGCATCCACGACTCTCAACCCACTAACACCCTTCACCGCCAAATCAGGGTTAACCACACCTTTCCTCGAGTTCGCTGGGCTCATCGCGGCCGTACCGACAGGGTGCCACACACTGGTCGTGTACTTACGTACATACGCGTCGATTTCATCATCGGTAGTTGCGTTAGCTTCGCCGTAGGGGCCGAGGATGTAGCCATCGAAAACGGGGGCCGAGATAAATTTGCGAACAGCTTTGTAGGCCTCGCGGTACATGCGGACGTCAAGGGCATTGGTGAGGAAACCAGGGTCGATGATGGGATCGTCCCATGGGTTGGCGGATTTCAGCGTCACAGAGCCAACTTTAGCAATAAGTTAGAGGCATATTTTTGGTATCAGCAGATTGCGGAGTAAAAGTGGCTCACTGGAAGCGGGCGTGACAAGATTGCTGATGACTGTGAAGAAGTTTCCTTCGGCTGGGAGATCTTGGATGACCCCGACGAAACCATTCTAAAGTCCGAACAATGAGTTGCTACCATCATACTAAGACGGAACGAGTGCTTACGGAGAAGACAAGTTCATAATGTCCAACAGTGGGTCCGGCAGATGGATCAGGTTCGCCTTGCCAGATTGACGAGTTGTCTGGAACTCTCAACCAACCAATGTGGTTGCAAATGGTGTTGACTAGGGGACCTTGTCCAGTGGCATTGTACTCCGCCATTTGTTCATTGAGGACGGTTTGGTTACGAGTGCGGGCCTCCCAGGTATCGGTAGAGTTGACGTAGAATTGATTGGGCAAGAGAGCGTGGTCCTAAAGTAACGTGAAATGGGTCAGAATGCAGTTTTAATTAGATTGAGCCGAACACACGTACTTGGAGATTCTTGCCGACGTCGGGAAGTTTGACGAGGTTCTTGATACCGAACTTCCTCAACTCCTGTGGATCGCCGATGCCGCTGAGCATAAGAAGTTGAGGTGAGCCGATAGCTCCCTGGAGAAAGTATCGGTCAGATGGTGATTATTATGACAAAAGGACATCTGGATCTTACAGCGCTAAGGATGACTTCTTTCTTCGCCTTCAATGTCATCTTGGCGGCTATTGGGGATCGATAAACGATTAGTTGTTAAGGCGGGAATGATTCTGAATCTTAATACGCACAGGTTCGACTATGGCTGAATTCGACACCATTGAAGGAAGGTACACGGCCGCGAACACCAGTTTGGACGAGACGAGTAACTTGGGCTGTGATGAGGACGTCGAGATTTGGACGAGCAAGGACGTCAGGACTGAGGTAGGCCGTAGCAGAACTGGCGCGCTTGGAGTCTCCGATAGAGCTGTAGACCCAACCTGGAGCAAGGTTAATAATGGCGAAGGGTGGCTTCAACGATGCTTACCAATGCCTGTCTCGTCACCACGGTTCATGTCGACATTGTAAGGAAACCCAGGGACTTGGGTGGTAGCTTCCAAAATCATATCGTCAATAGGTGCTATGATCATGTCTATGTTAGCATGTTGTGATGGCTAGAAGAACAGGCATGCTTACTAGGGAACCCAGGTAAGCTGATATAGCCGAAAATGACGTCAAGCGATCAGATCCATGTCCAAAGGTGCAGAAAGAGTTGTGACGTTACCTGGTCATCAATTCGCCATCAAAACCATGAGCAGAGGGAAGGAATTGCCCAGTTGTATTGTGGTTATCCGCAGGGGCGACCATCCTCTCGTTCTGGAGTCCCCATCAGTCAGTTTGTCGGAGAAATTGGGTTGAAGCAACGAACCTTTTTCATGAATGGGTCAAGAGCATCCCAAGACCAACCTTGATCTCCAGTGTGATTGGCCCAACGATCGTAATCATCGGAACCTCCCCAATTATAGACGACATAGTCTAAAAGTGGTCAATCAAGTGAAGCAGTGGCATGATGAACTGGCCGACTTACTGACGGAGGAACTCCCACCGAGGAGCCTTCCACGGGGATAAGGGAAGGTACGATTGTCGAGAGCGACCTGTGGTGCGACGGTGTAATTCCAGTTCCAAGGCTTGTCGGGCGCCATGTCCGGTCCAAACATCGGTACGATGGCATCTTCGATACCTTCATTTCTGAGAGAAGCAGCGTAACGTCAGCGCCATCCGGGCATTGATGAAGATAAACTTACGAGATACCAGCTTCGATGAGAAGCACGCGAGTACGTGGTGATTCCGAGAGCCGACTGGCGACAACGCTACCCGCATTTCCGGCTAGGAAAGGAAATCAACGTAAACCGCGTCGGTCAGTCAACTTGGTCTTTTGAAACGGCTTCATGAGAACAGACTCACCACCGACGACAATAAAGTCGTAGTCGTTGCGCCTGATGTCCCTCATGTTAGAGGTGAGCTTCGCGTTTGCAGAGAAGCAAGCGGTAAGCAGCACAACGCTGGAGAGTGATGTGAACGAAGAACGCATATCGGGATACCCTTGGCGAGAGGAACGATGCGCAGTGGTGAAAGGGGAAGGAAATACTCAAGGCGCCTTCGCTGGGTGAAGAACAACGTGCTTCGAGAATCCATTGGGAGGTACTTATAGCTTCTTATCCGTAGGGAGCGCATAGGTCTAGGCACCCAAGAGATTGTTGGAGTGAATTGAAAGAGCAGGCCAGGGACAGCAGTTGCCAACATCAACCCAAGACGGACGCGTCCACCCCCTTGCCCGGTGAGATGGGAGAGAAACTTGTCAAACACGAAATTTTTGGGAGAGGCGGCTGTACATCGAGACGGGCTCGGACTTTGGGAGGAATGATGCATGATGAACGATAGACAGCTCCAGAAAGTCAATCGAACGGTCAGAGCATAGGAACGCATCTCCAGATGGTAAACATCAATGGCGGGAATGAATGATGCGCTCATACATTAGCGGTCTAAGCGATTACGATTAGACTGTGTACTGAGATCCAACTCTGAGTTGTTCCGATCTGGGCTTCCAGGGGGTTTCGGAAAACGAGTGGCGAAAACTTCCTTAGTTGTCTCTTCAATCAACCAGAGAAGCGAGACAAGCATGGGCACCAGCTGGCTAGCACAGAGGCCGAGTCGAGCAATGTTCGCTGAGCTCTAGCAAATTTCCTCGGTTGGTTTCTAAAAAAGTGCCTGTAAAGAAGTACAGAATTCTTGGGTACATAGTCTAAACGATTCTGACACATTACGTCGTGGTAGATCTACGATTGGCGTAGAAGTCGGGGATTGTTCAATCGTCGGGGGCGTCTTGCAAAAGTGGAAAAGATTTTCCATGGATGACCAGCGGAAGACGTCTGTCTTTGCAGCATCGGTCGATTTGATGGTGAACTAAAGATGAACTTGTCACAGAACTGGGCCTTGATGGCAGTGGAACGGAAGGAAAAGTTGTTACTCAAAGTCCGAGCCTCCGTCCGTGACTCAGGGGCACTTACATAACCCACCCTTTCCCGAAAATGACCACGACCTCCGTTCAAGTTGGCGGCTCCAACTTACTCCCGCACCATTCATCTGGGAGATTTGTTTCTCCGACTCGACTCCAGTGGGTGAAAGCCCAGGCATGACCAGGACTTTACATGTACACATTAGCCGATGCGTCACCCCAGTTGCACCCAACGTCAAGGGTTGGCTCGAGGCACGCTTCTTGGTCGTGCGACGTGGATATCACTTGTATCCTTAAGCATAAGCACGTTTGAGGCAAGTATCCACGTTAAAGTCGGATATCTCGACTTCGTTTCATCTTTCACATCTCCATTCGCCACTGACTCGCGCCTCTTTTCATAGCTTCTATCCCCAAATACGTTAAAGTCACCTCATCGACCATGCGTATCCACGGGCGGCAGAACCGTATCGAAACATTTCTGTATCCCACTTGAGCTACTTGGATTACACGCTTTTTGTCGGACTTGGGGTGGGTTAGGCAGCCCTTTCTCCGTAACGCGGCGTTCAGGTGGACTTCATGTCTGACCATCATTATCATCTGCTGTTGAACAAAGAGACATCGAGGGCTTCTCTGATATAGCTCATCGATATACCGACTCCTCCGATCAGTCAGCAGAGTTATGTATCAAGGGCTCCAGCTCGCCACCTGACCCACCTCAGGACTTCGGCCTGGGTATGGGACTTTCTTGTGAACCCTCTTAAGAGCGGTTTAACCACCGCCTAGGCCCTCTAACAAGCTCTGATAGTTCACCGTACATCAGAAAGATAATGACTTCCATCGCTCACCTTCCCAAAACTTACAAGGCCAGTGAGTACAACCACAGTCTCCTCGTGATGAATTTGACGTCTGACTATTACTCTTTTGTTCAATAGTCACCGTGCCTAAGCCCAAGGAGGACTGGCTAGTCGTCGATAAGCCTCTCCGTGAACCAGGCCCTGATGAAATCCTCATCCGTGTTCACGCCTCCGGAATCTGCTTTTCCGACCACTTCGTCAAGGAAGGTACATGGCCGGGTCTCCCTTACCCAAAAATCCCTGGCCACGAAATGGTCGGTCGCGTCGCTGCCGTCGGGTCCAACATCTTGACCAAGTACGGTGCGGACGGTGGGAGATTCAAGGTTGGAACCCTGTCCGGTGTCGGCTGGAATGGAGGCTATTGCAACCACTGTGAGATGTGCAGGAATGGAGATTTCTGGATATGCTCCAACGGTAACTTTACGGGCTTTACCATTGACGGTGGACACGCGGAATATATGTACGCTCCTGAGACTAGTATGTTTTTCTTTCCTCCTTGGAGTTGTGGGTCGTGTTTTCTGACTGTCGTGCGACCATAGGCGTGGTCACCTTGGATGAGGATGCGCTGAAGACAGCGACATACGCGGAACTCGCGCCGTTGCTGTGTGCGGGTGCAACGGTCTATGACGCCATTCGTGCCTCGACCTGGTCCCCCGGAGATCTTTGTGTTGTCCAAGGCATTGGAGGTCTCGGTCATTTGGCTGTCCAAGTGCGCGCCGTTCTATTTTTACACTTGGTTTTCTCTGACATCATTCACCCTGTTTAGTTCGCTGCCAAAATGGGTTTGAAGGTGCGCTCTCTTGCCCTTGCCTTTGAATGTCGTGTTTAAAGCGGTGTTTAACCTTTTCCGTATGTATTCTAGGTCTACGCCGTATCATCTGGATCACGGAAGAAGGATCTCTCCCTTTCTCTGGGTGCTGTTGAGTACATTGACGCCAGTACCACGGATGTCGTGAAATACATCCAATCCCTCGGTGGAGCCAAGCTCGTCTTGACGACGGCACCGTACGCGAAGCACGTCTCGGACATCATCCCTGCCGTAGGCAAAAACGGCACTGTGATGATCTGCTCAGCTGCGACGGATAAGCCGCTGGAAGTGTGGAACTTGACGTTGAACTTGAACAGGGCCACGGTCAAGGGTTGGTGCTGTGGGTGCGCGCAGGATATGGAGAAGTGCGTGAGGTTTGCGCAGCAGACGGGTGTCAAGACCATCGTTCAGGAGTTCCCATTCGACTCGTTCTTGGAGGCGTACCAGGGAGTTGTCGACAACAAGTCCAACTTCAGGAATGTCATTGTATTCCCATGATTTATTCCTCCTTCTGTTATCCACTAGCATCAATCAATGTAGTTTAGCACGTCATTAGTAGTCGCAACAATAGAATCGCAGTGCAAATCTAAATAACAACGGCGATACCCAAACGCAAGTCCAACGTGACATGCACGGCGCTAACCTGATGGCGCCGAAGATGACAAAGAGTCCTTATCTTATCGTAACTGCTGAGCTGATAAGATCTCTGATCGAGGCAAAATTTCCCAGCCCGAGTTTAATCATCCTCTCGACATAGAGGTTGGTTCCAGCCTAGCCCGAGTTTCGTGAACGCTTGAACTTTGAAGGGAGCCACCACGACGTCTCATCTCTGGCGCAGCATCGTGCGCATTTGGAGCTTGACCTCCAAAGCAATCGGAATGACTGAATCGAAACAGCAAACGGCAAAACTCGGTGGATATGATTTCTACCGTCAGGTTTTGGGAAGCCCCAAGTATATCGTAGCGCCTATGGTTGACCAGAGCGAGCTGGTAAGTAAGTTTATCCAAAGGTAAAAATAGTGGATTAACCAATCTAATAGGCCTGGAGAATACTATCTCGTAGATATGGCGCACACGTAGGTCCATGCCCGACTCATCTCCAGGTGGTATCAACATTCATGGACTAGTTCTTCGGGTAGCTTGTTTACACGCCCATGATCAATGCAAAGGTGCGCTTGCTCTCAGTGACCCCCAATTGAACTCTTGTAATCGATATTAGATGTTCTACGAAGCCACCAAAGGCGTCTTCCGGGAACACCAATTCGACACGATCAATGGTGAAGAGGGCGGTCCCCTCGATCGACCGCTTGTCGTCCAATTCGCAGCAAACGACCCAGAAGCGCTCCTTGCCTCGGCGAGATACGTTGAAAAACATTGTGATGCAGTGGATATCAACTTGGGGTGCCCGCAAGAAATTGCAAAGCGAGGACGCTACGGTTCATTTTTGCAGGATGATTGGGATCTCATATACTCTTTGAGTGAGTCGTTTCTCTCTCAAGAAATGCATGCTTTCTTCTATAATTGACATCATCTTACAGTCAACACCCTGCATAACAACTTGTCTATACCTGTGACCGCCAAGTTCCGAATCTTTCCTACGATAGAAAAGACCGTTGAATACGCAAAGATGCTTGAGCGTGCTGGGGCTCAGATTATTACTTGTCACGGTCGTTTGCGGGAACAACGTGGGCAGAACACCGTACGTTTGGCGTCCCCTCTAGTGGCGTCCCCGCTGACTTCAATGGTTTTTTACAGGGCGTAGCGTCCTGGGAACACATACGAGCCGTCAAGGAAGCTGTTTCGGTGCCTGTCTTCGCAAATGGAAACATACTCTATCACGAAGACATTCAAGCTTGTCTTGACGCGACAGGTTGTGACGGTGTTATGTCTGCCGAGGGTCAGCTGTACAATGCAGCCCTTTTTGCATCGTCTTCATTTCATCCTTCTACCCTCCATAAACCCGAATCCCTACCTCCGAGGAGCACGCCTCTTGATGGCCTACACCCTTACCACACTGACCTAGCCCTCGAGTACCTTTCGATCGTCGGATGCCTCAAAACTCGCACAGCAGCGTCCGCGATCAAAGGACACATGTTCAAGATCATGCGGCCCGCGTTGGCTCATGAACCTGACCTTCGTGATAAGCTGGGCAAGATACGTGCTTCTGAAGGGAGGGATGGGAGAATTGGGCCAGAGGGGCTGAAGGAATATGTGGATGTCGTGAAGGAGATGAAGGAGAGAATGGATGTTCGTATTTCATTTTGATCTTTTTTTTTAAATGGACATCACGCTCAACCGTTCATCCAGCGCGCGGCTAAGGACGCGGAAGACAAGTCATGGGATGAGTTGATAACGATAGAGCCAACCACAGGCTTTAAAGTTCTGCCCCACTGGCTCTCGCAGCCATACTTCCGCCCTCTCAAGTCTAAAAAGCCGGGGGAACCAAAAGACACCACCTCGCCCTTGTGTGGGTAGCTATCTTTCTCTGCTCTTCACTTTGTCGTCCTGGATACTAACTCGCCTTCTTGATAGCGAAGACCAAGCGTGAACGCACGACGCCTGAGCCTGCAGCCGTCTCTGCGTCGAAGCGGACCAAACTAGATGACTCCGTTACTACTAATGAGCAAGCGAATTATTGCCATTCGCAATAATAATGACACTTTCGAAAAAAGAAAGTTTCTTCTTCATTGCTTCCTCATTTTCGCACCCGTGAGAGAAAACGTATAATACTTCAATCTAATATGACCAGAATACTCATGAACCCGAGCCAGCGGTGCCACGAAATACTAAGCGAATTCCAAAGCGTCACCGTCATCGTCCACGTAATATCAGGTGTTTGGGCGCGAAGATACCTTATTCAGAATGGCCGACGCCGTTAGGCTACCTAATGGTGATTCCTTCCAGCTTACGGTCCCATATACGGCTCGAGAGGCTAGCGGCGTAACAGTGAGCAACTCTTCTTTCGGCTCTCCTTCTGCACTGATTCAATGTCATGGAATCGGCTAGGCACTCGTGGTTATCTCATGTATTTCGCTAACGGCCGTCGTTGGTTTGCTGGGAGCTATCTCAGTGAGTAACCATCATACACACCATAGCCCTGTTCGGGAGCCTTATCGCGAATTGCAACCGTGCAGCTGTCTGCTTTCAACACACGATCATGGAAAGATCAGAGTCTATTCGTGCGAACGCATGTGGCAGCATATTTCATCTCGCTCCTTCTGTGTGACTTCTTTCAAGGTCAGGTTTGCCTTTCTGGTTGCGTCGGTACCTTACCTGACGTCAAATGGACCCCGGACTTAGTGCCGCGGGAACTAGCAATAAGATCAGGACCAGCGCCCTGCATTGCGCCAACATCTTTATCTGAACGACTATTCATGACATAAAGCTCCGCTATGGAGGGCAACTCAATCATACTGATGAATGGTATATCGCCCACTTGACTCTGACCACGCCTCCTTCCATGCTAAGCGCGACTTCGGCGGATCTGGAAGGCTTTGAGGAGCTTCCTGAACTTCCTCATCAAAGTCCTTGATGATCATGGCTGGCAACTTTGGATGAATCTTCCGAACTTAGTTATATGGCTAGAAGCTGCTGACGAATACAAAGACAACGTGAATCACCTAGAAAAGTAAGTCATATTTTCCGTTCACTTTCGCATATTGACCTCACGGCCTGTCCTTGGATAGATTCTGAAATTATATGTTTGCCAACAGGGATTCTCCTGACGCTCTCCAATTTTCCGCCATATCCGGCTATCTTCTTTGACAACCCAACACAACAAGAACATGAAATTTACTAGTCGAACGCACTACGATCGACCGTACACGCAATTGGACACTATTTAACACAAAGTGCGTAGACGCGGTGAATAATTTAAGCCAATGCTTCGTTCTCATCAGGATAGATGTAGACCAAGCGCTTCTCCAGACCCTCTACTTCCGATCGCTCGGCAACTTCGCCGTCATAAATGTAGACAAGCCGCTTTTCCAAGCCTTCAACCGAGCGTTCGGCGACATCGCCGCCGTAAACGTAGACCAATCGCTTCGTCAATCCCTCAACTTCAGAGCGCTCGGCAACTTCGCCGTCGTAGATATAGACCAAACGTTTCTCCGGGGCTGCTGAACGCTCAGCGATCTCGTCCGCATATTTGTAGAAAAAGCGCTTGGCAGGAGCTTCTACGACGGCAAATTGAAGGAGAACCTCGTCAGTATCATTCACATCGACTCGATGTTTGGTGACTGACCTTGCTCGACTGGTAGTGCGCTGGTCGACATCATGGACGCCGTAAAGACGGCGAGGACGAAAAGGACGTTGCGAAGCATGATGCGATGACTGGTTGGTATTTGCTGTTGGGTAGGCCGTTTGTTTTCGACTTGGTGAACTCAGAGTTGCTGAAAGAACCCTTTTATAGGGAGCCTGTTCTAAGAAGTAAACTTTGTTTATATTTGGACGCGTTGTTTGCCGTCGCACCCACGCCGTCAGAAAGTACCACACGTCGTGTGCTCCTTACAACAAGCGTTATCGCATATTTGTTGCTCTTTGTCTCCGGTGAGAGAAGGTTCCGCTGATGGTGCAATCGTGGTTTCCCGTCAATCTCTCTAGCCTTAGTTCGCAACAAGTTCCAACGGCACTTATAAGACGATAAATCACCCGAGGACGCATCCGCGCCCTCTGCTACAAGGCAGCGCTGCCGTATATTTGATGGTATTTGGCACCGGCGAGAGAAGCCTCCGCTGTTATACTTCTCAGTGGCGCCATCTTGGTGGGCCGTAGATCTTATTACTCCCCTCAATCTTCGAGACCAGAGTGAGAGCTAGTCTCGATTTGGAAGAGGATTTTCCCGACTTCTAGCATACCTTGGTGCTAACACCAGCTCTTGGTAGCCTCGCCGCTTATGCGTTGATTAATTCTCCATGGCCGTCTTGTGGTCGTCTTGATTATCATCTATGTTCCTTAATTATGGGAAGATTCGGAGGAACGGAAGAAAATTTTCATTGTTCGAATTGTGTTCGAACACGATTAATCTACGCAAGCTAATGTGGACGAGGGAGGACCGCTTCAAGATCTCTCGCATTTGGTGTCCTCTCCCCCGCCCATCCCTTGATTTTATCGAAATTCCTGCAGAGACGTGTCTGATCAAATCTTGGAAACAGTTTCCCCTTCCTATTCCCCCTGGGCCCCTTCATTACAGAGGCGTCTGCAAAGTACCACGAAACAACACTGATATCAGCCGAGCACATGAGAGACTGCCGAATCATGTCGATGCAATGGGCAACATGTTCTGCGTCAGATACATGTGGCAAATCCGTCGTTGCTCTCCTTGGTACGAGGGGAGGTGAGATGGCCCGCTTCTTGCTGTGATGGTGGCCACGGCTGTAGCGGTCGGGTTCAATCGCCTGGCGAACATAATCCTGGTGCAAATAAAATATGAATAGGTTTCAGCAACAGCAACAAGACACGATGGGGGGATTGGACAAACCAAACAGTGCAGTTGGTGGAAGACGTCAATGCCCCCAAACAACTGGGAATGGTTTCCAAAGGCCGGAACGGTGGGATCGGCTAGACGAGAATTCTCATCCTCGGTCAGCGAAGAAACGGCATCTGGGCAGAGAGGGGAAGTCTGAGCTCAACAAGAACCGAATGAAAACTGAGACTTACAAGTCCAGATATCGTAGAGGTCCAACCAGGCTTTATCCATCGCGTCGGTGGATGGGCCGTCGAAAACGGAGGGTTCTTCGTCATCGAAAAACCCGGTGTGGAAGCGGATATGTTGATATTCAATGAGATGTTCAACGGGGCCTTGATTGGAACAGGTACGTTGAGACAATAGACAGCAACGCGAGGATTCGAATACTCACTGTACAGTAGGGTTGGAAATATTTTTTCTGGAGTCACTGAAACGTTTGTACGGAGGAGGACATGGAGGATACTGATAGATGAGAAAGACAGTAAGACTATTCCGGCCAGGTGTAAGAGTAGGCGACGTCCACTTGAATGACCATCGACATCAACAACGTCGAGTTCATCCTTTCCACTGGAGCCTAGGAAAGGCTCGCGTTCAAGCTCGATTTCCACAGAAGAAGGGGGATCAATCTTGAAGGGGTTGTTCATCTTGGTGGGAGGCCTGTGGTCAATGATTGTCCGTGTATGATATATCTCAGGTGCGGATAGAAAGGATCGGTGATTTGTTTGGTGTCTTATCTACACAGCCGAGTGGAGTTGCAAGAAGTTACAATTACTCATGCCAAACATTCGTCGTCCGCTTAAAGGCCCAGTCCTTGATCTTCTCAAAGTTACGGCATGTGTGTAACTGGTCGAATCGGGGGAAGGGTCGCTTCTCCAATTTCGGGTTGTAATATGGGTTTATGCTGATATCGGAAGAGCACATGAGTGACTGACGAACGCTGTTGATGCAGTGTTGGAGGTGTTCCTGGTCCGATATCATGGGGTGGCCCATACTTCCGCTGCGACGGAGGTGCATTTGATGTCGCTGTGAAGCGTTATACCTGTCAGGATACGCCGCCATTCGAATCATGTCCTGTGGAATAATGGTTTGGATAGGTTGGAATTGGAAAGGGCGTTGCGGAGGGAGCGCACCAAGCAGTGAATTTGATGGAAGACGTCGAGCCCTCCGACGTAAACTTTAGCACCTGGCGCTGGGACTGTTGGATCTCTCAAGAGGCGAGCTTCCTCTGGGAGGAGAAATGAGACGCCGTCTAGACAGAGGTTCGATTTAACATGGTGGGTGAATGAGCACTCCAACATGATGATACCTTTGTAAAGATCTTGCCAAGCGGCATCCATGGCGTCGGTAGGCGGGCCTTGGAAGACAGACTCTGGTTCATCAAGGAAACCGGTGTTGAATCGCTTGATTTCGTATTCAACGACGTCTTGTGCGGGAGCTGGGAAGCCGACTGTATATGAGTACGATGGTTATTCTAACCGAAGCGAAAGTGTCGACGTACAATAAACAGCATCGCCAGACTTTTCCAGGACATGAACGGCGAGTAGAATGACCAACAAGATGTTGACCATACAGAGTACGCGGAGGACAAGCCAAGTGTAACGAAGCGCCTTTGCACGTTGTCTGTGGGGGGTTATCATCCTTCGCAGGTTAGTGAGTGGTTAGAGAGAGACTTCAGGGAGTTTGCTAAAAGCCTTCACACGACCTCAGTAGAAGCAGGAGGAGGCGATCCTGCGAAAATGAAGGAGTTACCCGTCCGATGTTATTTGGAGGTAGCTCCGGTGCAGGCTTGGGGATGACAGCGTGAGATTGACAGGGCAAGCAATCCCTCAGAACATAATCGGACACACCATGGTGCTCTTTTCGTCCTGGAGTACTAGAAGCGGTAAATATGCGGTCGGAAGGGCTTCAACGAGCCACTCAATGTCGACCGATATCGGGGGCTTTTTCTGCCTCAGTCGGTATCCCCAAAGTCCCGACACTACCCTCGCATGGAGTATAGACAGGAGTCCAGAGGTTTCAAGCGAGAAGTATAGCTCTTCCTCGGCTTTCTCGCTGGTCATCGATCATATATCTCAAGCAACCTTGAGTAAGTCGGATGAAAGCCCTGAGCTACTGGCATAGAGGTGAGAGACTGAGAGCGCAGATGTGAGTCTGTAGCTTGAGCCTCGAAGACATCCGCAAGCTACTTAATTTCCCTGGTTTTCTTCTCAGCGGGGCTTGACAGAGTTCGCTCCTGTACAGTAGCAGCGAGAATGTGCAGCGCCTATTAATCCTAGCAATGACCATTAGCGAGTAGCGACAACGAGAGGTGGAAGCACCATGTTGAAGGATTCAAGGAAGCCCACACCGTGTTTGATCAATTGATGATCGCGTCGCGTGTTTGGCCTCACGTGGCATCGCAAATCAGGCACACACTCTCAGTCTGCTCAGCCTCAACCGCGACTGTATAAACCATGTCGCTCTTAGACCTTGATGTCAATCACCTTTACAGTCCACAGACAGATCATAACCATTCCTTTCCATGCTCCGTCTGTTCCAACTCTACAAGCAGTTTGAAGCCCGTTGCTCAACCGTTACTCAGCGCTATTTCCAGCGGAAGCTTTGATGTCATGTTATCCGACATCCAATGTTCAACATGCAACGCTTAAGTGAGCAAATTTGACCGCTAAAACCTGTGCTTATATTCTGACTTCGTGCTCAGAACCCTAGTCACTCCCTGGTGACCTAGTGCGCGCTCACGGACAACCTCGTTAGAGAAAATACATCTCATTTCCACTTTCAAAATACCTTCATGTGTATCAGCAACCTTTCCAGTACTTCCGCCACGGATATGGGTCTGGATTGATTACCTTGTACTGGATAAATGGACCGACGCGACTTGATCTCAGGGGAAAACCACCTACCCGCCACATACCTCATGACAAGTGGGAGAAAGTCTTTTGCATTCATGCTCTAAATATCTATCTGTATTCTAGATTGCGCCGTTCAATTCAAATCCGGTACCATCAACCGCAAATACTAGTCCCATTTGACGATGCTCCATTTGTTCCCTCTGGTACGCTTCGTCATCGAATTTTTTAGGCTGATTGCTCATCATTGCGCAGATCGAGCCCTCCAAATCCTATGCTCGGTGAGTCCGGCGGAATAGGGTGATTTTTGCAAGTCTATTGTTCCTGCATCCACTTGTTGCGCTCGGCAACCTGTGGTAAGCCCTGCTGGCTAGGTGTGATGCAATCTCGACGGGAGTAATGTGCAGCCGGCGCAGCGCGTAGTCGTATGTGCTGTCCGTGACGCGCACGCCTCGGACTCGACTAAGTACATACAAACTATCCCCTTTGTCAGTCGAGGTACATTAGTGAGTGCTTGGCCTTCTGTTCTTTCAGTCGCTTGATACTGATAGGCAATTCAAAGTGACGATGTCGTAGACTTTGAAGACATCGTAGGATCAACATCTCTCGTTGACGTGGGCGATCTGCCTTGCCATGCTGACTCGTCAATGTGCGTTGCCTTGACACTCCTCCCTCGGGTGCCGTCGTTACAAGTATTTTTGATCTCGGGAACGGTCTCTTCTGGGAAGATTGTGTCATGCAACTCAAGTCAACTCCACATAGCCGAACTCTCATCCAGGGCCATGGTGGACCATGAAACCGCCATATTCAGTCGCCCCTTTGGCCTGAGTGTCTACTCCCGCCCCTCCCAACTTGCTTATCCGCTAGGCTGAGCGCATCATGCCCTCCGCGACTCCCGCCTTTTTACTCCCATTTAGCAATATCTAGTCCAATGAAGGTGCCTTTTGGAGATGACACTGTCCATCATTCCCTCGAAAATCCGAGCCTATGAGCTATGCATTGAATCCTGCACAGATTTTTGGTCGTGTATGGTCAAGTCTCCTCCTGGCTTTCCGGTGGAGGAGCGGGCGCGGTTCTCATTTCGAATTCATCCTAGACCACTTAGTGCCTGATATTGAAGCGCTCCCTACGGAGAGCAGCCTATAAAAACCAGATGAAATTTATCCTAGGGCCTTGTCGTTCAACCAACGACTTCGTTCTCTTCCTCTCTCTTCCATACCAAGCATAATGGGCGTTTCCCGCTTCCTTCATGGGCTTGTGCTACTCGCTGTATCTCTATCAGCAAGTTCCAAGCTTACCTCGTCTATCAACGATGTCAGCAACGGTGATTACGACTTCATCGTCGTCGGTGGTGAGTCCTTGCTGCTGGGGTTGTTTTACTTCAAATTGAGATGGATTTAGCGGGAAATGCTGGTTGCGTTGTTGCCAGTCGGCTATCGGAATCTCCTTCGACTCGGGTGCTTCTCATCGAGGCCGGCATTTCGTGGGTTCTTTCAAACATCCTTCCATTGGTTGCCGACGAAGCTAACTGTTCCTAATCATCGCAGCAACGAGGGCATTGAAGACGCTATCGTGCCTTTGTTCGGTCCAGAGATGACCCCCGACAAGCCATGGAACTGGAACTACACCGTCGCACCCCAAGTTGCACTTGATAACCGCACCTTCCCATATCCCCGTGGCAAGCTCCTTGGTGGTAGTTCCTCCGTCAGTAAGTCGGCCAACGCGTGATCAAACGTTTCACCGCGCTCAGCCCCATCACCTCTTTTTAGACTATGTCGTTTATAATTGGGGTGGCTCCGATGATTTCGATCGTTGGGCCAACTACACCGGAGATCAAGGTTGGTCTTGGGATGGTTTACAACCGTATATGAAAAAGGTGAAACTCTCCGTTTTAAAACAACTTGTCTCTGACTGATACACATCTTCAACAGAATGAACGCATGGTACCGCCTGCGGACAATCACAACACTACTGGGCAATTCCTCCCCTCGGCCCATGGCTTTGATGGAACACTGATGACAAGGTTTGTTTTCCGTCTTTCCGTAGTGGTTCCAGATCCTGACGTCACTTCTCGTCATCCAGCTTGCCCGGTTACCCCAGTAAGCTCTAAGCCTAGATATACGCGATCTAAAATATGGGCTTACGGCAAGGATGAACTTTAGCTGCCATCGACAACATGATCTTGGAAGCAACGACACAAGTTCCAGGTTTCCCGTTCAACATTGACATGAACCGAGGCGACGAGACTGGCATCGGTATGATTCCGATTATTCCATATTTCACCCACACCGACACTCGATCTATTTACAGGCTGGACTTTCAGTTCTATTGGGGAATCCAAGCGCGCTAGCTCGGCTACCGCCTATCTCGGTCCTGACGTCATTGCACGCCCCAATCTCGATGTCCTCATTACGGCACAAGTAACCCGCCTGATCCAAAACGGTGTTCGTGGACGAGTTCCCGCAGTTACGGGCGTCGAATTCAGTCAGAGTTCTACATGTGCGTGTGACGAACCATCTCTTTTTCTCGAGCTTCCTGGTTGATTCAACTTATTTAGCACCTAAATTTACTCTGAATGCGAAGAACGAAGTCATCCTCAGTGCCGTAAGTATATTCCACATAGATACGCTGCTCTTAAAACCAATCAACTTCTCTTCTAGGGCTCTATCGGCTCCGCCCAGCTACTACTACTCAGTGGAATCGGCGACCCTGCAGAATTGTCGCAATTTGGCATCGACTCCATCGCCAACGTACCAGATGTTGGGAAGAATCTCCAAGTACGAGCTCTGAACTCATGGGCGCAACATTTGATTAACTCCAAGACAGGATCACGCACTGCTGCCCAATCAGTTCTACGTCAATTCTACCGACACCTGGGAAATTCGCAGGAACATGACCGTCTTTAACGAACAGTTGGCTGAATACAACGCCACAGGCCAAGGTCCTCTCGTCAACACCATATGCAATCACATTGGTTGGCTTCGGGTTCCCGACAACTCTTCTGCGTGGCAAGGCGAGCCTGACCCCTCCTCTGGACCAACAACCGGACATTACGAACTAGTCTTCTCAGTAAGCGCTTGGTCTGTTCGTCGCGTGTAGCTTGACACCTTTACGTAGAATGGGTTCGTTGGCATCATACAGGAAACCCCCGACGAGGGAAATTTCTTCACAATCATCAGCAATTTGGTAACACCTGCCTCCCGTATGTCTTCTCCCTGAGTATTTTCGCGTTTGCTGACTTCTACCATCAGGCGGCTCCCTGACCTTGAAGTCTTCCAACCCCTGGGACGATCCTATCATCGACCCTGGTTTCCTTACTTCTCCCCTTGACGTTCGCCTCTACCGCGAAGCCTATAAAGCCGTTCGCCGCTTCATCTCTGCTCCCGCCTTCGATGGGTATATCATTGGTCCTTACGGGGAAGCCGGTGCCAGTAGCGACGACGAAATTGATGCGTACGTACGCAAGTACACCACAAGCGTCTGGCACCCCGTCGGCACTGCATCCATGAGCCCAGTTAATTCCAACTCTGGAGTCGTTAATCCTGATTTGACTGTGAAGGGCGTCAGTGGCCTTCGTGTAGTCGATGCTTCCATCATGGTCAGTATTTATGGTGTTCTTTGGAATTCTCAACTCACATCAAGGTTTGTTTTCCCAGCCTTACATTGTTGCCGCACATACTCAAGCCGCTGTCTACGTTATTGCTGAGCGGGCTTCTGATCTCATCAAAACCGCCTGGAGTCTCTAAATATTTTCACACTAACCCACAAGATTCATACTTTTAATCGTCTCTACCAGACATTTAATCTCTTTTCGTTGTTCGTTGTTCATCCATTTCTAGTTGGTAATGAGAAGTCTGGATAATAATTTCTAATGATATAAGACACCCCCCGAATCGGGTTCCTTCAATGACCAATATTTTAGCATACCCCAAGAGAGGACACTGAATCAAGTATGACCACATCAATTTCTGTTGCCTTATGCCTGTTTCCGCAGAATGCACATAGAGAGCGCCAAGACTCAATCTCAACCACTGCCGAAGCTTCGCACATAAATGTGAACTTCTTGCCTGTTAAGCCCTTCTCTTCCCGTTTGCGCAACGTACCGGACATCATAGTGGCTTATGCCCCTATCCGCTACCCAAACGACCTCCTCTAGTTGAGGGTAATAAGCGGATGAGGCTTGCTCCATTGATGTACAACCAAGCAGAAGGGCTTCACACGCGGACAGCGAATCAATGATGAGCTTCGTAATATTATTCTGTGGCTTGGTGAAGGAGTCGTAGTTGAATGAAGCCTCCACTGGTCGATTGAATTGAAGTGTAGCGGCGATAGGGGGCACAGTCGAAGGGAGGGTGTCGGCGAATGTAGACGATACCTTGTCACCATGATCCTCTCCAGTGACTGAAAATTTATATGGTGGCGTTGTGCAATGCTCTTTATTTCCATTCTTCAGTCCAACGATAGTGTGGGGGTTCACGTGGACAGACTGATACCAGGAATGCCTTGGACCAGGCGCCATAGTGAGTTGATAACACCACTCGTGGCTGGCTGGTGGAGGTATTAAAGCATAGAATGCCAAAGCCGCGGATGCCAAGATGTCGGACGTCCGCGTCATTTCCAAGGAAGATGAACAAATGAGGATTGACCGCATTTGCGGAGAGGAGATGTGCTTGAGGAATCCCTCTACGAGCCGAATGGAAGTGTCTTGCACTTGGAGGAATTTCAACGAGAGAAGGTGAATCTTGTCAGATATCGGTTTTATGGTCCCGCGGAAAGCCTGGTTGAGAACTCTCCAAACGATACATCCTCTGCAAAGCACGCAAGAGATCAACCAACGCTAGTTTGTTGGGAATGTCGATGAGCTTCATCGTAGATAGTTTTGAGAAGCACGGCGAAGTAATGTTATGAATGCCAATATTTCGGAGCTCCAAATAACGTAGAACGGTTGGCGTGAGGGACGACGTCCCGTTTGGTGCCGGAGGAAATCTAAGTGTTGCCTCCGAGCTGCTAGCAATAGTGAGGCTCTGGAGGATCGGGAAATTGGATTGATTTACTATGTCTATGTATTTTTTGGGGAGAAAATTTTCAATGACGAGTTCGCGAATTCGAGAGGACTGGTGTTGGACGAGTGAATCAATGGTGGTGTCAATACGCATGAATTGATTCTCAATCGCGTTGAGGAGACGAAGGGGGAGTGTGTGTCCACATCTATCTATGAAGAGTTGGGCTATGTCATTTTTCATGGAGACGTAGAGCGAGGTCCAAAATGAAGGGGCGGAAACGAGGAAGTCCCGCCATCGACGACAGACGTGGGTGCAAGGAAAGAACGATTGGCGCAGGCCGGCGAGGTTCGGTGTCTTCGTGCTCTTACCACGAAGGGGTAGATACTCAAATATCATCAGGAGAATTTCTTGAGGCAAGTGAGCGACAATATCCCCGCTTCGGACTTGAACCTCTCGTTTGTGCTGTAGGAACGCGATGTCGCCTTGAAGGATTTCAATCTTCTTGTCGATATCGTCGACGCCATGCACGCCTGAGCGAAGCCAAGCCAAGATATCTTCAGACATTGTCGGGTGTTCGTCAAGGTAGGGTATCTTGATTCCTGCAACAAAGGAGGCAGTTGGGAAGGGGCGCTTCGTGGCAACCCATTAAGGGGGCAGAGCCTCAGAGCCTCAGGGGCATCAGACAAGGAGATCAAGCTGTGTTACTCTTCTTAGGCCTTCCCCCAATTGTGCTCTATGTCTGTATCTCTCCACGGAGGACCAGATGCCCAAGTATGATGCAAAGCACGGCGACAAACCCCAAGCGTCTGGTTTGGATGGTGCATGCGCGTTTGGATCCAGAAGCGAGGGCTGGGGTAGTGGGGGATGGAAAATATGGCTGGGTAGATTCAGTCGATGCCGTAAGCGTAGGAATGGGTACAGATTGACTGTCGACCTTGGCCGAAGCCGTATGTATCTGAGGCCGAGGCAGTGTTGGTAGGATTCGGCTGCTTTTCCGAGTCCAAGTGGTTGTGCCAGTCTTAGTCTTGCCCGTTTCAGCTGCTGGTTCCCCGCCCAATGTCAGCACATAGGACATCAGGCAGACTTCGTGGGACAGACAACTATTTTGACGGGGTAAACTTGGACTCGACGCGGACGTCAGGGGTACTAGGGGCTGCGGTGCAGCATTGGTTGGAGGGCCATTCTGAACGACTGGCGCAACCGAAGGTGACACCATCGCAGTTGGGGATGGTATCTCAATGAATATACTAGTAGCGGGGATAGAAGTGGGCACTTGTATCATTTTAGAGGTAGATGAGAATGAAATAGTGGGCATCTGTGTCGTCGTAGGCGTAGGGGAGAATGAGATGATGGGAAAACTGGTCGCGACGGTGGCATCTTGAGTGTGTGTAGAGGTAGGAATGCCCATCATACCCATACCTGACCACTGGAGTCGTCGTGGACCTTTTATTGCGAACGGGAAAGTGCTGCGAACCCATGAGAAACTACTAATAGTACATGGATAAGAATCAGCCATCAAGGTGATTGCAACAACCATCTGTCACGTAAGACTGCCGGGCTGGTGGTAAACTGTTCCGTCTGATGAGTACCTCCAAGCCAGGCCACGAAGAGGGCCGGAGATAAGATGCCGAGAAAGCTGGCTGTGACTGAGACAAGGGTTGCATGCAACAGGCATGAGAAGGAATAAAGAAGTCTGTATGGGTATGCGTGGCTAGAGGTATAGATGCCTTCAGGTTTGTCAGGGAAGGTACGGGTAACAAGTAGTCAGTATTGGTATTAAGGGCACTTGTAGACACAGAAGTGTCGCAATTCACGGTGGAATGAATGGGTAAGTGGTTTGGATTGGCGTTGACAGGCGTAGGTGTCGAAAGCTTCGAGGGCGGGCTTGAACTTGAGCTTGAACGTTTGAACTCCTGAACCCAGGTATACGAGAAGTGGATGCAGCGGTGCCAGACGGCGCCACGGGATGCTGAAGCTCAGATTCTACGACCAGCGACGGGGTTGTTAGGCCCGAGTTGAGACTCGGAGGCATAGGCGTCACGAATCCTAACGGTGGCACTATTTTAGATGGGCCAAGATAGTGGATGGTGCAGGCCCGGGGGCGTTGCCAATTTGTTCATGGCTCTACGATCCGGCTCTCGGATTTGAGACCGAAGACGTCGATTTATATTCATCGTACCATCGACGCTAGTTATAAAGTCTTTGGACGCCATGTGTATCATCATCATCGGCGGTCGTGACACACCTTGTACTTTCGGCATGAACAATGGTCAAGCAGCGAGAACTGCGTGTTGGTTGCTGACCTCTTGGATGGATTGATCCTGTCCGCAGCAACTTCGAATTCCTTGGTACGCACCTCATCCTTCTCTATCAGAAACGCCTAGACTCCTCAAGAAGCAAGTCGTCCCCGAAGCTTGGGATACTAGAGAGAAATTCACTGTATCATGTGGTCATCTTGATGCTATCGCTGAATGTGGGTGAATAGTGACAGGTCGCCAAGAGAAAGGGTGTTGTTCCTCGTCTCTTGGATGATGTCGATGATGCAGGTGTGTCCAAAAGCGCTCTAACGGAGGACATATAAAAGGTGCTTCGCTTTCGGCATACTTGCACCAACGAGCATCGAAGATCCCAATTTACTTGTACGTGCTAAGGTTGATATATGAGATCCAGACTGACCATCTTTCATTAGCAGACCTCAAAGAGCTACACGTACCAGATGTCTTTCGCCGATTCCTCCTCCAACATCCGTCTCGGGGACCACACCTTGTACGCATCAGTCCAAAATGGGGACGGCGACTGGGGTGACTGCGAGCTTAACCTAAACACTATCCTTGGTAACCACGACGGAGAGTTTGCTCCAGGAGGAGAGAATTTTTTCGACTCTGCCCAAGGCATTTGGTTGGATGGAACGACGTTGCGTGGACAGCTCATGAACGTCGAGGGGGAGTGGAAAGACGCCGAAATTGATTTGAACGGTTTCATCGGGAACGATAACGGGTCCCTCATCTTTGGTGAGCTTCCCGATGCATAGCTACTGCATATTGATTCTGACGGGGACTTTGCTTGCAGTTGGTTAAGAGAAGCCACAAGTAATGAGCAAGCGATGCGAGCCGTGTGCGTGAGCGCCCGTGACGACGAACTACTGGTCACCCCTGATTACTCCTAAATGTATTGTGTGGTCGTGCTTGGCACCGAAATAATTTGTGTGATTGCGTTACCCTGAACTTTTTCAAATCTCCTTTCCTCTTCCCCTCATGACCACGACGAAGTCAAACATGCTCGACATCGAGGACGACGATGCCCGACAACGTAGAATCCGTTAGTATCTTGCTCATTTGGAGCCATCGCGGTCGTTCGAGAAGTGACTGAGACTTGTGGCTTTACAGAAATAGCACTAGAGAAACTGAACAAATCGTCGTCCACGTCTGTCTCACCGATGCCTTCCTTTTCGTTTGGCTTTGGTGGCAATCCAAGTCCAGGACAACTGCCACTTCCTACCCCTCCCACAGAACGTGAGTTCCGTGTTTACTCAGAATGGAGCCATCTCTGAAGTGGTTGCGATTTTGTCTTGACAGTATTATCTCGAGTTCAAGCGTTTCTTCCTCAATTAGAAGCTTCGAATGCTCTGTTAGCCCAGAAGATGCAGGATAGTCCGGCTAGCGTGGATATTGAGAATATTACGGAGGGGAGCACAGAGTACATTGAGATGGTGCGTCTCCTTCCCCAGCTGGTGTTCAATCAATTCAGATTGCTCTTGAATTATGTCACAGAACCTTGGCCTTGGTGTATTCGAACAAAGACTGGGAGGAACGCAAGGTGATATGGACGTGGACGCCGAGGAAGCCGAGTTCTCTAGTTCCTCTTCCTCCTCTTCGTCCACCCCTACGTCTGGTCCTACCACACTGAGACCCACTTTTGCTTCTTCTACCTCTTCCTTCACCTCATCTTCATCGTCCTCAGATGACGATAACGGCGACTACGATGATTACGATTCCGACGCGTCTTCTGAGATCATCACCTGCTTCGTTCCATCGAGACCTATCCGACCATTACCCAGGCGAAGCTTGAATGCACGACCCCGTCCTCAGATCGTCGTGCTGGGAGACTGAGTGGCGTTCGTCACAGAGCTTTGAGCATGACCATACTGCTCTTCTCCGCAGTCGCGTGGGTCTATTTTTAGACCCTCGGTACGGAATCCCCATTCGATTCCTATATTTCCTATCCTCCCCCTTTTCTTGTTCGTGTTCTTCTTGCTCCCTACTCTGCCATCTTGTACTACATACATATCCCTGCTGAATCTCATCTTCTACGCTCCTGCTCTTGCTTTGAATTGTGAAAGCTCCTCCACGACGTGTCTCAGTCGACAGATGTCGTGGTTTCCGATGCATGTCACATCATCATACCCTGGGCTCTAAGGGTTGACGCGCTGGCTCTACGTGGTGGCCTTTGGGGTGGATAAGAAGATTACGCGGATGGTCCCCCGTGGGGTAAACCGCGTAAGGCCTTTAGAACCCCAGTCAGCGGCCGATGCTGGGGAGGGCTGACCAGATTTCTTTCAATGGCTCCAGGCTGACTATTACCATGGGGGCTGTCTTAGCGTGTGTCTTAGCGACACGTAGACCTTTTGAACGGACCACTCGGTGACCGTAACGCGCTTATCTGGATCAACGCAGACGCCGAGTGCTCCTCCTGTTCTTGTCCGTGTTGACGCATTAGGCGATGTTCAAGCTTGAAAGCTTGATCAGTTGATTGTGCACACAACTCGTCTCCCACGGAATATCAAGATTCAGTGCTTTCCTTGTACGTTTTTGAAATTCCTTCGTTTGACATACCAATCTAAATCCAATGAGTTTGCCTTTGTGTCTAGAATGTTGGTACGCGATCTTCGCGCCCGCTCTAGCTTCTTCGATGCAGGCTTTCAAGTTTGCCTGTCGCTCCTGCCATTAGGACCCAAAGATCCTATGTCACACAAGACCTCGTACCACCAAAGTACCCGGAAAGTCTAGAGAACCCCAAACGGACAGTTGCAAAACGCTCCACATGCGGTTGATAGGCTGCACATAAGAGACACAAAAGTGGGTAAGGTATTCGGCGGCGCTGTGTCACGAATCGTGGAAGGACTCACCATGCCCAGGGACCTCTTTCCTTTCCTTTTACGGGGAGTAACTGCGTATCTGGTGGATAAGCGTAGCTCATTTGGGACTGTGGTTGGGGTTGCGCTTGCGATGGACCCATGTCAGCATATCGCCATGGAAGTTGACGAGGAAAGGGATGAAGCTTACTTGGGTAATCTGGTTGAGGTGTGAGCGGACTTGATTGTTGTCCTGGTGTAGTGATATGATCTGGCGAAGGCTTATCCATCGGGAATAATGACTGTTGATTGTTGAAGGTCGAGATGTACACTTCCAGCCGTTGCGATTGCTTGCAATGGATAAAGTAAATGCTGGGTGTCGCTTTATATACTCGCTCGTAATACCAAGAAGACGGGAAGTAATCATCTGATGGCGGGGGAAGTAAGCCTCGCGTCATTCGCAAAATAGATTTACAGTCTGTGCTGTGTTGCTGCGCGTGTGGCAGTTCTTCCGCGTCCGAGGTTTCTTCAGGATGCTGAGGTCTAGCCTAGTTAAGTCGGTTCGTATACTTAGACGGAAGGAGGGGGGATCAGGACTTCACGCGCAGTGGCATCAGAAACCGACAAAGTAGCCAGCGACGAATCCCCTCGATAAATAGCGATGGGTGTTGGATATCGAATATGTCACTCAAGCCGAGCGGTAGCTTCAACGTTTACAATACTGAAATCCATGCAGTAATTGACGCCATTGACGCTGAGGACGCATGGTCTTGGTTCGCCTATAAAATAAGGGAAGTGAATGGAGGGTGGGCTGATACTAAACTCCCACCGAATTTGGAGTGAGTAGATGCCCCCCAACTTGACTCTTTCAGCTTGTGCTTAGAGGGTGTGTTTTGATAGACGAGGGGTTCCAGAGATTGGGGAAGTGTATGGGGGCTATGCGAGTCGGGGCGTGGCTCCAGGAAGTCTGAGATGAAGGACTCAGGCACAGGGTGGTCTTACAATGGCGTATGATTAGAAGGACTATGGAAACAATACAATGAAAGTTGGGAATGTCCAGAGTGATTGGAGAATGTCGTCAAGCCATGATGGTACATGTATGATTACAGACGGCGATTTCGGGTAACAATTAATGAGCGAGAGGTGCAGGCCGCTGGAATGGGGTTCCGAGCTTAAGGGATGCTCAGAAACACCAGCATGGACAACAGCAACATGCTCCGCAACAACCTGCAAGACTATATCCCAGCCATATCAGACAATAGGGTTAGACGTGGCACTTTCGTAACAGCTCACCATGCACAAGGGATCAACCAGCCTGAGTTATCCTCCTTCTCCGGTGGTCTTTGAACATAAACCATTTGTGGTTGACCTTGAGGTTGTTGTTGATGATGGGGAGGGTAATAACCCGAGTCGTGCTCTACATAGATCGAAGTAAGAAAAGGGGGGTAAAATCGTGGAGAATGGTGCACAACTCACGCTGATATGGCGGCTGTTGGGGTGAGGGATGCTGGCCCTGCCATCCTGAGTACGCTGGGGCAGGTTTCTCCATGTTTGGTGGAGGACCGTAGTAGTTTTGCGCAGACATTGAGAGCACGAGCGTGTGTCCTTGCGATGAGGAACAAAGAGAAGGGAAGAAAGTAGGGCAACTTTGGTTAGAGCACTGCTAGTTGATTTATAGTGAGGAGCTAAGAAGATTCAAGAAGACCGCAGCTTGTTCTGCAGAGCTTTGCGTAGTTCCATTGTGGCTGTTCCGGAGGTGGAGCGACCTCCGAGTTACCTTGGCAGGCAGGATAGGAGATAAATTCGATGCCCCTGTCCGAGGACAACTATGATGGACATCCTGATTCGTCGCTCACGGTTGATAAACATCAACGGAATGTAACGCTCTCAGTAAATCTACATCATATCAACTGCCTTCTTCTCTAAGTTCCCACTCTCTGTTGCCTCTAGGTCGTCATCGATCATCACCGGCCGAGAAGTTCTCAAAGTTTCCGGACAGATGGTTGTCGCGGTAGCTTGATGGTTGATCGTATTCGAGCCTGCGCGCATGTAGTATCTGTGTTTCTCTCATGCCTTTGTAGCTCCTGGTCCTACGCAATAAAAGGGAAAGGCCCTCTGTGAGAAACGAGCTACAACTGTGATGAGCTCCTTTATCTCAAGCACCTCTTCTATCCTCATACAAACACAGAATGTCACGAACACAACGAGTTCACCTGCCACGCAAACCCATTTCTCATTAGGAGGTTCCTCAACCGCGACTCTCAGTCAAAGCGAATCGGATGCTCTTTCTTCAGCTGTTATTGTGGTACCAGCGGCGACCCCTTCCAAGTCAGTCGTACAAGTCATCCAGAACAACCCCTTTTCAGGCGGAACCCCCATTGAAGAGCCGCTGCAGCCCATAACCTACATCCCTGGGCCTATTGGCCTCTCACTTCCATATCAAAGCATTTTCCAGACCCACTCAATATCCCAAACCGCCTCTACACCCGCATTTGCGGGAAAGCCGACCTCCACACGCCCAGATCCGCACGAGAAACACCAAGTTTCGTCGCCGTTGCCACCGTCACAGATGACCACCATTTTGGCAGCGACGGTTATCTCTGTAACCCAGCCACCTGTACCACCTCCGATCACCTCAATCCCAGCCTCGGGGCTCAGGCGCATCAGCCTATTACACCCTGGATACTATGCGGTAGCTCTGCTTTATCTATGGCTTGCGTTGGGATATCTGTTTCCTCTGTAGATCACGGTCCCTACTCTGTCCCTGGGTGGATAGGGTAGCGGATAGGGTGTGATGGTATCCCGGACGCAGCGGGAAGCGAATGGGAAGCGAATGGGTGAACAGTCAAGAAACTTATGAGTGTGTATGTATCTTTGGCACACAGCGCTCAAGGCCACGAAGATGGATGTGGTTGTACTGGATTTGGTCTCCTCACTTGGAATGTGGGTTCCTTAGAATGAGGATGCTGTCACATTGGTTAGTATGATAAAATGGATACATCTGGAGTATCAAGACAGGACAAAAGCAAGTATTGTAATGGTAAGTATAAAGAGGTTTGAACCCGGATCCATCATGGTATTCATGAATCGTGGTCGGAGGCGTCTCCTAGTTTCAGAGCTTCCAAGATTTCTTGATGAGGTCGGAAGCGCGCTCAGCAATAACATATACGGCAGCTTGAGTATGCGCAGCAACGATGTAAGGCTAGAAACGGCCCAAGTCAGCAGAATTCTCAAAAAAGAACTACACGGAAGAATACGGACCATGACGGATGCATCGACGACACGCAAGCCACTAACACCCTTCACGGTCAAATCGGGATTGACGACCCCGGACTTGGATTGGACCGAGCTCATGGACGCGGTACCGACAGGATGCCAGACGCTCGTGGTGAAGTTGCGCACGTATGCGTCAATTTCGCGATCGATGGTTGTGTTGACCTTTACCAAGGGGCCGATGATGTATCCATTGAAAACCGGAGCAGAGATAAATCGATAGACAGCCTTGACAGCCTCGCGATAAATACGAACATCAAGAGGGGAAGTGAGGAAACCTGGGTCGATGATAGGATTGTCCCAAGGGTTGGAAGACTTCAAGGTTATGGAGCCACCTTGGGGGCAGAAGTCAGTCAGATAACACGAAAAGACGCAGGGAGGAGACATACGGGAAGCGGGTGCCACAAGATTACTAGTGACGGTGAAGAAATTCCCTTTATCAGGAAGGGCTTGGACGACACCGATAAAGCCGTTCTGGACGGAGTATATTAGAGAGCGAGTGCGACAATAAAGGATCAAGTACTCACAGAGAAAATAAGCTCGTAGTGGCCAGACGTCGGTCCGGCGGAGGGGTCTGGTTCTCCTTGCCAGATAGAAGAGTTGTCGGGGACCCTCAGCCAAGCCAATTGATTGGATACAGTGTTGACAAGAGGACCTTGGCCCGTGGCGTTGTACTCGGCGAATTGTTCGTTAAAGATAGTCATGTTCCTGCGCATTTCCCAGGTGTTGGTAGAATTGACGAAGAACTGATTGGGTAGAAGTGCGTGATCCTGTTGTGGAGTCGATCATCTGTGTCCTATTTTGAAGATGACAAACACTTACTTGGAGGTTCTTCCCAACATCGGAGACGTTAGCGATGGGACGGATACCAAGTCTAGACAATTCTCCCGCGTCGCCAATTCCGCTGAGCAGTAGTAACTGGGCGGAGCCAATAGTTCCCTGCGACGGAAACTGAGTTATCTTAGAAGCATCATGTACAGGTCATACTTACCGCACTGAGAATGACTTCATTCTTTGCTGTCACATTGAACCTGAGAGCTAAAACAAAGGTGAGTTGGGAGGAAAATTTCAAGTCGGAAGACTCTGCAGACGCACAAGTAGGGCTCTGGCTGAACTCAACACCTGTCACTACAGGGATTGCTCCCTGGAAACCCTTTGAGATCAGGCGGGTGACCTGCGCCGTAATGAGGACATCAAGATTCGGGCGTGCAATGACTTCAGGACGAAGGTAAGCCGTCGCTGAGCTAGCGCGTTTGGACTGGCCAATGGTACTGACGGCCCAACCTGTGAAACAAGACTTGAAGAATAACGACATGTGGACAATCGAGGTAACTCCATACCGATTCCAATCTCGTTGCCTCGGTTCATATCAATGTTGAACGGGAAACCTGGGACTTGGGTTGTAGCGTTCAAAATCATGGGGTCGATGGGAGCTAAGTTAAGGCGGAGTATGTCGTAAGCACAGGTACTAGTGCGACATATGGACATAAACATACTAGGGAAGCCAGGCAAGCTGGGTCAGAGCATATCATCAGCAACTAGGGAAGTGTTTCAATGGAAAGAAAGCATACCTCGTCATCAAAGTCCCGTTGAAGCCATGTGCAGAAGGGAGGAATTGTCCAGTGGTGTTGTGATTGTCGGCAGGCGGTACCATTCGCTCATTCTGTCAAATGACGCGTGTCAGACAGGCTGGAAGGCCTCGTTTGAACAGTGTGCTTTACCCTTCGCATAAACGGTTGTAAATTTTCCCAAGACCAACCTTGATCTCCGGTGTGGTTGGCCCAACGGTTGAAGTCGTCGGAGCCACCCCAGGTATAAACGAGGAAATCTCACAGAGCTGAGTGTGATGATATATATGGTCCTTCATTTGTTAACTTACTGACTGAGGAGGTACCTCCGAGGAGTCTACCACGGGGGTATGGAAACGTGCGGTTATCCAAACCGACCTGAGGGGCAACGGTATAGTTCCAATTCCATGGCTTATTGGGGGTCATTTGCGGGCCAAAAAAAGGAACGATGGCGTCCTCAATGCCCTCGTTGCTATCATGGGTAGCAGATTGTCAGATTCATCAGCAATCAGGGGAAGGAAGTCCAGGATAACCCACGAAATGCCAGCCTCAATGAGAAGCACTCGAGTAGACTGAGACTCAGATAGCCGGCTAGCGACGACACAACCAGCATTCCCCGCTAAGTCAAAGTCAGCCTCCGCTCACAGGAAGTAAGTAGTATGGGTGTACCGCCAACGACGATGAAGTCGTAATCGCCTCCGATATCATCGATACGAGAAGTGAGTTTGGCACTGGTAGATAGGCCCACAATGAGCACCACCAGTCCATGAAAGAAGCAAGATAAGCCCATGGCGGTTGGAGTGTAGGATTGAGGTAGCAGAAATGTGCTTGCTGGATGTCTTTGAGGGACTTTGACCGTTGTTTTTATACCATTCAGTCTATAACAAGCACTTTCGGGTTCAGGCACTAAAAATGAAGCTTCAAGAATCTATGTCAAGTCGGGGAGAGATACCCATCTTCGCCATTGATTGGATATGTTGAGCTCATACACAATCAAAAAAATGGCTGAGAGATCTAGGTCAATACATTCTGCGAAAATTCGGTCTTTCGAGGGAGCAATATTATATCCGAAAGACACTATGATTCGACGAAGTGCTGCTAAACGGAGGTTAAGAGAGGCGAGACCCGCGGAAGGTACGAGCCGAACCGTGAAATCGGGACCATGTTGGGCCTTGGCTCGCGGTCGCATTTTGTAAACCACTAGACACGGCTCTTCAGTCTGGAATCTGGATATGAGTTTGGACCTCAGATCATGCAAGCGCTTGTGAAGACTGTATCACGAAGAACTGTCAAGCAGAGCTGTTGCAGACGATTGTTGGATGGTAAAAGCGGCAACAAGCATCACCTTATCATTGAGTTCTCATAGGGTAAGGGTGCATCCGAGTGTGGGGGGTGGTGAGAGTCTATACGTTGGTCCTAGGTTCACGGCCGAAAAAAGTCTATTCCAGGTAAAAAAAAACATCAATCTGTCAACGTGTTTGGTGACTTGGATAGGACTGAAACTCATTGGTGTGCCTCGGCGAAGGTGAAAAGACACACTTGGCCACCGGTCAAGCTTCAAGTCCGAGTTGACTAGATAGAGCTATCCCAGGCTCCAGGCACACTGAAACTTCTGAAAGTCGATGTGTATCATTTGACGGGCATAGGTGCTGATCACGAGTGTATAGTGATGGTCTGCAAGAGATTCTGGTCCGCGTAAGATGGCGTGGGATCGAAGAGATCCTCCAGAAAGTGGCAAAATGGGCAACCGTGATCGTGTCCAGAAGGACACTGAGTTTCTCCTCCTTGTCTGGCGTGGTTTCCAAGACTTTTTATGGGCAGACGTAGGGCGAAGTGGACTGAGAGCGGAGGAAGATGACAGCCAGCTAGGACCGAGCACTGAAGTACTGAAGCTTGAAATACTGACGTTTCGTGTGTGTCATGATCAAATGGATTTGCCGGCATGGGAAGTGATGGGGCTGCCAAATAGATCCAGCGGCGGCGGCGCGTTTTCAAAGGCTACGTGTTTGGATCATCGAGGGGGACATCCCCATAAAAGTTCGAGGGCAAAACATGGATTCTCGAGGTGTAGGATGAATTAGATGGCGACGTGGGAAGCGCCTGGGGTGTGGAGAGTGTCTGGATAAGACATGGACGCGACTCAGAGTATTATGGGGGGTGCGGAGTTTCGGCAACGGCCGGAGCGTCTATTTTGAAACTCAGAACTCTATAGGTCCCAAGTGTAGAACGTGACATCGTTGACCCATTGGTCCTTGAATATGCCTCAAGATCCTCATCAAAAGGCCACGCAAAGTAAATGCTGATTCTTGCATGGGCACTGTACCAAGTGGGACGTTGATCGTAGAAAACTGTAAAGAAAAGCTACCACAAAGCTACCAAGAACTATGCTGAACTATGTAAGACGATACAGAAAGTTTACAAATCGGGACTACGTAAAAAGAGGTGAGAAAACGTTGAAGCAGTGATGGAAATATTGAGGGGAATGCTTACACAGGGGGTATAGTGGTGACTGGGCCTATGTTCGTCAATGAGCCGATGCTACCGGGGCGTATGGGAGGATGGGTACATACCTGGGTCAGCAGTGAGAGCGGGGAAAGGCATGAGAGCGCACTACAGGCAAGGCTGGTCAGAAATATCATCCTGAACAATCAAAGTTGCGACATACGGCTTGCTCGACATCCTTGAGGCCTGTTCCGGCGGGAAAGTGGGCAACTCCAATGAGGGCAGGGGGCTTGGGAATAACATCAGAGCAATCAATCAATTCCTTCTGGTTTTGGCCAAGCAAGGACAACTTCAACATCGTGGCTGCGAAACGGTTCTGAATTTTGGCTTGGTTGTCTGGAAGGATGATGGACGAGTTGTCAGGATTGGAGCGACACCAGGAGGAGGAGGTTTACTTACTAACCATGGACTGCCATTCACACGCAGTCCGCGTATCTACAATGAGTCATGAATACATTGGAGGGTTGAAATTGGGTACTAGATTACCGCGAGCAAGCTAGAGGGTATCATACATGAGGCAAGAATGCAGCGGTGGTAAAATAGCTTACATCGTGATCAGACTGAAGTCTCAGCTCTCCTGGTAACGGTGATAAGGCTTCACCCTGATTACCGCCAGTCCTGATCGTAGAAACATGAGTTGAACAAGAATCAAATATATTCAGTGGGAAATCATATACATACCCAGGTAAGAGGATCCCGCGGAGTTGAGTCTCAATGAAGAACTGGGAGTCAAAGATAAATGGTGTGGAATCAAAAGGTGAGCTACATTTTAGCCAATGTTAGTCTTGTCGAGCGATCCAATCAAAGGAAGGTGTACCCAGGGATCTGAAATGGTACCAACGACATAAGCCGTGAGTATGACCATTGACCGTATAACGTTCACAGCTTACAGTTGGATCGACCACGTCAGCGGCAGCAACTGAGTGGCTGAACGGATAGAGACGTTAGCTGGAGTACATTGATCATGTAGTCAAGGAACTTACGAAGCAAGGAGCCAGACAACTTCAACTGTGCTAAAACCAGCATCACCCATACGAGCAAGAATTTGGTTAACTGAGTCTATTTCCCGGAATATTTGATGAGCATACGTGCCAACCAGAAACGCCATGAAGGCATTTGTCAGTACTCACCGAATGGTTCCGGGACAAGGCGATCCGGTGACGGAGCCTTTGCATTAGGTCGACCCAAGAAGAACGGGATTCGCGGAGCACCAGGGCAATTAGACACACCGACAGCACCAGCGAATTGAATACTAGAGAGACGGGGATGAGAGTCAGACGCAAGGAGGACCAAGAAAGAAAGGTTCAGGACGCACAAGTCGCCCGCAGAGATATTGTGTTTAGCGATGAAGGGTATTTGTGCTTCGACGATTTCGTCGATGCCAGCGTTGGCATGGAAGGCAGTCTCGGTGTCCTTGAAGGTGATGATAGATCCATCAGCACCTCCGCCACTAATCATTGATGTGAGCATCGTTGAAGTTCATATGACGAAACTTGGGCATACCCCAAGGTGGGTGAGAAGCCAATCGCGTCGTGGAAGGTCAAACGCAGAGATTCATGGGCCTAAGCAAGGAGTGTATATAAGCCTCTGTGGCAGTAGCACAATTTAGATATAAAACGAGTAGTCACCTCTTCGCCACATTCACCACCCTGAAAAAGGTGGTCTTGGATGTCTTCCAAAATGGGGAAAAGGACACAACAAGCAGCATTGGCCGTGGTCTGTCCACCGGCGCATGTTGCACGCTTCTGATGCTGTAGTGCGGCTAGAACAAGTGGTCAGCGATCAGCAAAACGGTAGGTAATGTGACAAAACGTCGAACCCACCGTTGGAGACCTGCGCAGTCGCGAAAAGCGCAAGAATGAAAGAAGAAAGACGGTTGAAAGCCATTGAATAGCTGGATCCAAAGCTGAAGAGCTTGCGCAACACAGACACTTTGTACTTGCCCTTTTATATGGCAAATTGACTTGGGCTGGATCCCATTAAGAGAAGGTTTGCCAATGTCATTCCGATGATTCGGTGTGTGGACGTGTTTTCCATCGTAAAACGAACCAAAAAGTTGTCGTAGGCTCCGTAAATGCATAGAGGGACATAGATTCTCATGTCAACCAGTGAGAAAAGAAGCATTGGAGTTTAGGGCATCAGCTAAGTTGAGCGTGAGGCTTGCTGGTGTCCATCCATATTTGTGAAGGGAGTGCGCTACTCCAACTTTGCGGGTCCCAGTGTTGCGGGTTGAGAACACAGCATCTGATAGATCCCGACAGCTAATCAATTGCGATAGAGCGGGTATCCTCCCATCTGGGTCTGACAGCCTTCAAAATTTGCAGGTCGAGGATATGATTGAAAGATAACGGCGAAGTACTTGAGAATAGAGTGGGATGTAACCATGAGGCAGTCCAGGTTCCGCTCTCTCCGTGGCTATACCTAGCGCTAAGCGCACGATTATAGGCTGGATACGTGCCTGCTCACAAAAAGAGCAGCTCTTATTGGCCCATTGCTTGCCAGGGGATTGATTGTTCGCTGTTGTGCCAGGCTTGCTGATTGGCATGTCTATCGGAGTGATGTACCAAGGCGATCTGATCATAGCAGCCATACATAGGCTCTGTTGAGCGAAGGGCCACATGCAGAGAGTTTATTTACGAGACTTGAGTGAGATGGATGAGAGCGGCCATCTCGAACACAAATTCGCTTGAAGCGAGACTAAGGACAGCGGGTATGCATGGGTCGAGAGTACAATGTAGGGAGCACCTCAGCAGTTTTCAGTCCCGAAAGAGGGGATAGAGACCGCGGTTGATGATCGTTGTGGTCGATGGGAAAGCAATGGAGAATAGTATATAAATACTAGGTACAGACTCCGTGGCTCGGAGATGTGTAACAGTGATGGGCTGGAACGAAGTGGGCCATCGTACTTGAGGCTTTCCTACGAGGGGTGCAAAGAGCTCATGCCATTTCTCGTAGATACCCATGGCCATGTCTACATTGATCTTCAGCGTGACCATCAAAAATGTACGCCACAGCCCAGAAGGGAATGCATCGTCAATCTCTCCAGTGTCCGCCGACTGTTGGTTGGTTTTTTCGTGCATAGAATAAGTGTCGGGGATCGAGAGGACGGCCGCATATTGTCGAACAGGTCCTTATGCGAGACATCGGCGCCAAGGTACCCCACACAACGGAGCGACCACCATGGGGATTATTCCTCAGTTTCACCGTCATCTGTGTCATGCCATTGAATATCGCGGGGCCAGTAGAAATCGTATGTCCTCTGGAGCCACCCCACCTGGGGGTCAACGGCTACACTTCGATATCGAAGCGAGTGATAATGCCGATATTCGTGCTTACTCCCTTGAGACCCAGAAAAGATAAGATTCCAAAGTTGCGTTCACGTTGACGATGCGTCCGTCGGTCCTTGGGGAGAACAACCTCATAGTAGACAACATTGTCTCAGGCGATTCAATGGTCCTGAGGTGAAATCCACCTGTCAAAGTGATCAGCGCTCAGACTTTGTATGGATGGACGACGTCCAGTTACCTCCAAGAATGAATCCGCCAACACCAACAATGTTTGAGCGACCACCAACGACAGTCACTCCAAACGGGTCTAGTCACTCCAAACGGGTCTAGGGCGTCATATATTGAACCCATGTCCCTCCAGGACCTAGGCTCGCGACCTTCTTGTATGCAGACAGCGTCGGTCGTCGAGTTGATGAGTCGACGATCAATAGCAATACCGGGGCTGGCAATATTTGCTGCACCGGCCCGAGGCATGTTTCAGACAGAGGACACAGAAAACGGGCATTCGCCTTGCTTGACTATCTTGACCGCTTCTTCTGCATTAGTAGCAGCCACTCGGCATTGCGCTGCGAGACCCCACTCCTGAGGGGTGCAGTACGACGCTCTGAGCCCCTGGAAGCCTGTAGGGCCAGGCAGCATGACCTTCTTGCTACCGAGCTCCGTCAGCAGTTCCGGACACTGGAATTGGATGTACGATCAGAAAAAAAATCTCGATCAAAGAAAGTAGGAGACTTACACAGTCATTTTTGGCAACTGCTCAAAGCCATTACATCCCCCCTTCGCTGCCTCTGCAGTTTCCGAGCTTCCGCGACATAATGCTCGAAGGACATTCTATACAGTGTAATCCACAGTCAGTACAGCAAGATTAAGTGAATACATATCAATCTCACCTAGAGTCGTGCTCATGCGCGGCGTTTCGTGGGTTTTCCAGTTGATGGGTAAAGGTAGGCCGTCGTGTGAAGGCAGAGTCATCGCAAAGGTGAAAGGTCGCACTGATGGAGAAGACAGGCCGTGAGAAGACGCGATTTCCGAGTAGATATAGGTTACGCACCGTTTGAACCATCGTTTCCAGCGTACTGGCCGGATGAGAACGCGTCCATCGAGACGTCGTAGGCAAGTTGTAGGTGGAGGAAGTGACAGAGTACACAGACGCCAGATTGGCGGATCTTGAAACGTAGTGCCACGGGTGTCGGAGTTCACGCCATCATGCCAAAACGGGCGGTCGGAGTTGTTTCAGATACCCTTCCAGGGCTCATCCCAGCCTAGCAGAACAAGGGGGGTGCTTTGGCCAAGGGGGGTGCTTTGGCTTCAGCTTCCCGAACGCCAATCCTCCCCATCTTGGGTTTGCCAAAACTTCCTTCCACCTCGGCCCACCGCCACGCTGTCTTTTTTCGTTCTCGTCACGACGCACCTCCTCTTAGCGGCCTCTGCAGTTTCCGAGCCCCCGCGGAGAGGTGTACTGGCTTGATTGAGCATTCACAGAACTCGTCACCGCCACGTCAACCCACGACCGTTATGGTTATAATACCAAGGTGCCGTACTTTGTACTTTCTATTTCTTAACACCTTAGTGACTTTTACCACCTCCACAAATAGGGTTGGCTGTCTGAGCCTCACCTCGCCATCTACCTGTCCGTGACGGTCGTTGTTGAGTGTGGTGCACGGATTAAGACGGGCAGGGGACGCGGAAAGGAAGGACGCATGACCACCAAGTGAGTAGAGTTATCATGTGCAGATTCGAAGAAGCTTGGAGCAAATTCTCCGTTGTGGTTACCGAGGATGGTGTTCAGGTTGGGCTCCTTTCTACCAGATTTGGCGTCCTCACTTCCATGGAATGAAGGAATTAAGATGTTATCACATTGATTACGAC
The DNA here is from genome assembly GCA_002583695.1 of Pleurotus salmoneostramineus. Classification (NCBI taxonomy): domain Eukaryota; kingdom Fungi; phylum Basidiomycota; class Agaricomycetes; order Agaricales; family Pleurotaceae; genus Pleurotus; species Pleurotus salmoneostramineus. The sequence goes on from BEWF01000015.1 coordinate 146,263, forward strand.
AAGAAAATGAATATATCTATAAGTGTATCAAGCAAAGACAATGGCGGGTACTGTAAGTGGCTGGTATAAAGAGGTATGGCGTGGTATTCGGTCTGGACGGAGATGTCTTCTAGTTCTAGAGCCTCCAAGATTTCTTGATGAGGTCAGATGCGCGTTCAGCAATAACATAAACAGCAGCTTGAGTATGCGCGGCAACGATGTATGGCTAGAAACGGCCTAAATCAGCAGAATTCTCAAAGAACTACACAAACGAAGGCGGACCATGATGGAAGCATCAACGACACGCAAACCACTGACACCCTTCACGGTCAAATCGGGATTGACAACCCCAGACTTGGAATGGACCGGGCTCATGGATGCGGTACCGACAGGATGCCAAACGCTGGTGGTGTACTTGCGCACATACGCGTCGATTTCGTCGTCGGTGGTCGCGTTGCCATCTCCGAAGGGGCCAAGGATGTATCCATCGAAGACGGGAGCAGAGATGAAACGATGAACGGCTTTGTAGGCTTCGCGATAGATACGGGCATCGAGAGGGGAAGTGAGGAAACCTGGGTCGATGATAGGATCCTCCCAGGGGTTTGAAGACTTCAAGGTCAGGGAACCACCTGGCGGCAGATGTCAGACAACGCGAAAGTACTCAGGAAGGAGACATACGGGAGGCGGGCGTCACAAGGTTGCTAGTGATGGTAAAGAAATTCCCTTCATCAGGGAGGTCCTGGACGACACCGATAAAGCCATTCTGGACAGAATCTGTTAGAGAGTGAGTGCAACGATAAAGAGCCAAGCACTCACGGAGAAGATAAGCTCGTAGTGGCCAGACGTTGGCCCAGCGGAGGGATCTGGTTCTCCTTGCCAGATCGAGGAGTTGTCAGGAACCCTCAGCCAAGCCATATGGTTGCATACAGTGTTGACGAGAGGGCCTTGGCCCGTGGTATTGTACTCAGCCAGTTGTTCGTTAAAGATAGTTACATTCCTGCGAATTTCCCAGGTGTCAGTAGAGTTGACGTAGAACTGATTGGGCAGAAGTGCGTGATCCTGCCATAAAGTCAATCATCCGTGTCTCAGTTTTAAGAGGACGAACACGTACTTGGAGGTTCTTTCCAACATCAGGGACATTCGCGATGGAGTGGATTCCGACTTGAGACAATTCTGCAGCATCGCCAATCCCACTGAGCAGTAGCAACTGGGCGGAGCCGATAGAACCCTGCAAAGGATATTGAGTTGCCTTAAAAAGAGTCATGTACGGATCAAACTTACAGCGCTGAGAATGACTTCTTTCTTTGCTTTCAGAGTGAACTTGGGAGCTAGGAGCAAAGTGAGTCGGGAGGTGGATTCCAGAGACACGGCAGCCACACGCACAACTAGGGCTCTGACTGAACTCAACGCCTGTGACTACAGGAACTCGTCCCCGAACACCGTTTTGTATCAGGCGGGTCACCTGCGCCGTGATGAGGACATCAAGATTTGGGCGTGCGATGACGTCAGGACGAAGGTATGTCGTCGCGGAGCTGGCGCGTTTGGACTTTCCGATAGTACTGACTGCCCAACCTGTGAAACAAGGCTTGAATATTGGTTACACATGGATAATGGCAGTAACGACATACCGATTCCAATCTCATCACCTCGGTTCATGTCGACGTTGAATGGGAAACCTGGGACTTGTGTCGTAGCTTTCATGATCATGTCGTCGATGGGAGCTAAGTTCACATATGTTGTAAGCACACGTATACTAAACCGCCATAGGGACATGAAACCTACTAGGGTAGCCGGGCAAGCTAGATGACAATCTGTCGTCAGCAATCAGGGAAGTCAGTACAAGGAAGGAAGGCGAACCTAGTCATCAGAGTTCCATTAAAGCCGTGTGCAGAAGGCAGGAACTGCCCGGTAGTGTTATGATTGTCCGCAGGTGGTACCATTCGCTCATTCTGTTAAATATGTGCATCAGACAGACGGAACAACCTTGCTAAGAGGAGGGTGTTTTACCTTCCTCATGAACGGCTGTAAGCTATCCCAAGACCAACCTTGATCTCCGGTGTAATTCGCCCACCGGTCGAAGTCATCGGAACCACCCCAGTTGTAAACGACGAAATCTAACGGAGTTGAGTGCGGTGAAATCTTTGATTACGCGCTGGCCAACTTACTGACAGAGGAGCTACCACCAAGGAGTTTGCCACGGGGGTATGGAAACGTGCGATTATCAAGGGCAACTTGAGGGGCAACGGTATAGTTCCAGTTCCATGGCTTATCGGGGGTCATGTCTGGGCCAAACAAGGGAACGATGGCGTCCTCAATGCCTTCGTTGCTACCAAGGGTAGAAGGTGTCAGATTCGTCGGCAATCAAGGAAAGGAAGTCCAGGATAACCCACGACATGCCAGCCTCAATGAGAAGCACCCGAGTAGATCGAGATTCGGAGAGACGGCTAGCGACGACGCAGCCAGCGTTCCCCGCTACATTGAAGTCAGTCTCGGTTTAAAAGGCGGTAGTATGGACGTACCACCAACGACGATGAAGTCGTAATCACGGTCATTGACATCATGGATACGAGAGGTGAGTCTGGCACTGGCAGATAGACCCAAAATGAGCACCGCCAGTCCATTAAAGAGGCGAGATAAGGCCATGGCGGTTGGAGGAAGTGGAAATGTGCTTGCTGGAGGTGTTTGAGAGACGTTTACCTTGATTTTATACCGCTCAATCCATAGCAAGCGCTTTGGCTTCCAGGCACTAAGAAGAAATAAAGCTTGAAGCATCTATTCTGAGTCGGAGGGAGATACCCACCTCCTCCGTCATTGATCGGATATGTTGAGACCATGCACCATCAACAACGGCAGAGAGATCTAGAGTAGGTCAATATATTTTGCAAAGACTCGGACTTTCAAGGGAGTGATATCATATCCGAAAGGCGTTATGATTCGACGATGTTGCTAAACGGATGTAAGGAGAGGCGGGACTCGCGGAAGGTATGATGCGCTGGGCTTAGCCGAACCTTGAATTCTGGTCGATATTGGTGATTGGCAGTTGGCAAACGGTCGGGTATCGCAACGTCATTTACCAACACGCACGGCTGGATATGAGTTCAGACCTCAGTTCATGCAAGCGGTCGAGTTAGACTTGTGTGGACGCACTGTGTCTAGGAGAGACTACAACGAGATCAAAAAGGATAGTCACTTCGTACGACGGAGTTGATTGATATTGTCGGAAGGTGAAAGCGCCGAGCAACGAGCATCAACTTATCAGTGAGTTTTCACAGGGTACGTCCGAGAGCGTGGAGGTGGTGGGAGAGTCCATACGTTGGTCCTAGGTTCCCGGGCGAAAAATGGTCTATTCAAGGTAAAAGTGTTCATCAATCATTCCTGACACACCGGATAATCTGTCGATGTGTTTGGCGACTGGATACGGTTGAGGGAACCGAAGGGGAAATTCGCTGGTGTGCCTCGGCGAGGCGTCGAGATTTGCTTGGTGGAGTCCGAGTTGGAGTCGCAAACGGCACGCATTATTACGTCGGCCAACATACGGCTACGCGCCGCGCCCGTCCTGTCTAGACTTGGGCTGCACCCAAGGGGCTACATACGATATAGCAGATACAAGAGTCCGAGATAGGAAAGCCAGATTGGCCTATTTCAGCGATACTGAGGCCAAGTTTGACTTTCCTCGAAGGTCATAGTATCAACCCGTCCATGATCTGTATAAGTGAAAGTTTTGAGAAGCGAATGATTCGGATGTGGCCGTTAGAAGTAAAGCTTTTCAAGAAGCAGTACTTAGTTTTGGCTTGCAGAATCGAACGGTTTGTTGACGGTTTGTGGTGGAAAGAGCGCCGACCTACGCTAAGGAGTGGGAGTAAACCTCTATACTCGCTCCTCCCAGGCTCCCACGCGATCAAGAGTACGGAGTTATGAGATATAGTCCCCGCGAAGGTCAAGGATGCTGGAAGGCATATGCAAAAAGTCCAACCCCTCCTCATAGAGAATGCGCGCCAAACCCCGTAATTGCTCCGGCACGGCTTAGCGAGTTCAGTGATTTTCTGGTTGCTGTGGCTCAATATGCAGCACCACATTTAAGACGAGTGCGATTGTCCGCCATCGCCGACAAACCTGCGTGCTTGCGAGGGTGTCCTTGATGTGGACAAAGTCGCGGGCTGAAGATCATGCACAAGAGGTCTTCGGGAAATTCTGCGACGATCGTGCCCGTTAGAAGACGAGATTTGCGGGCGCGTCGTAGGAAGGCAATGTCATCTTGCAGATCTTGGTTTTTTTGGTCGATTTCACGGATGTTGGGGATGCTCGACTGCAACCATTCGACGATACTGATTGTCATGACGGTCGAAAGATGAGTACGCCTCGAGGCTGACCCGTGACGATAATTCGGCTGGTGCCTTTATACAAACAACAACTTGTGAGCATTTCAACCGCGACCTTCCATCATCCCGTTTGTCGACATAAAATGTGTAGGATACTGAAGATCAATGAATGGAAATGAGTCTAGGGTGGTCCAAGATCTCGTCAACTGACTTACATGTTTTAAACAGTCAGAGAGGGCACCAACTCCATCAATTTGACTTCCATCACTTCTTGTTGAAACCATGCGATATCCTTCACCAATTCATGATCTTCAGGCGTACACACGATGGTGAGCTTCTTCACCGCCAGTCCCTTCAATTCCCGTTCACGCAGGATGCTGCCCGCGTCTAACATATCCTCGCCATCCACGCCCTTGTCGGTAACCCAGATAACGTGCTCAAGAGAAGGATAATAAATTTCTGAGGTTTCCCGATAAGGGCCCTCGCCAAGGAGAAGGCCCTCACATGTAGGGAGCGAGTCGACAATGAGAGTTTTGATATACGTTTCAGGTGAATGGAAAACCCAGTCGAATGACTTCAAGTCGTGCGGTCGATTGAATTGGAGAGTGGTGATTCGAGGTGCGCCATCAGGAAACACTCGCATGAATGATTGCCATAGGCCGCTGCCATTCTGTTGTAGGGTCGAGAATTTGAATGGTGGCAATCCAGGTAGAATATCACCCTCTCCCCGTTCATATTCACCACCAGCCTGGGGATATATATGTAGAGCTTGGGTCCAGTAACTGCCCATATTTGGCGCCAGGACTAGCCGTGAGTGCCAGTCGCGTGGCTCAGTGGGGATCAAGGCGAGGAATCCTGCAACCGCGGAAGTCAGATGAGCCGAATCCGCCTGACCGTAGGGGGGTGCGTGCATTCGGGCGGAGCTGACTTGAGGACAGGATACGTGACGGAGAAAAACTTCCAATATATGGAGGTCCTCCTCCAGGACCAAGGAAGTAAAGGACGGTAGGATAGTTAAGGTCGGTGTTTGTGTGTGTGGGACGTCAGGAGAAATAATTTCCTTGAGATCTAGAACTTGCAGATGAACCATTCCGCCCAATGCGTGCAGGAGATAGTTCAAGCCCAGTTTGAAGATGTTGCCGAACTCGAATTGGATTTTCAGGAAGGAAAGTTGAGAGAAGAGAGGAGATTGTATGTTTTGAGGTAGGAACTCTTGGAGATGTAGGTAACGTAGTACAGGACGCATGGCTGATGTCTCGAACCCACTTTCAGTCGCAGGACAAAAGTGGAAGGAGCCCCATGAAAACGTCCGAACAATGGTGAGGTGCTCGAGCATTGGTAAGTTGGGCTGTGTGATAGAGGATATGAGATCTGTGGCTTCCGCACTTCTATCTGGGTTAACCTCCAGTTCACGGATCCGCGAGGAGTGATTTTGGATGAAGTATCCAATCGTTGCCCCATTCCATCTATGGGCTCTTTCATCGTTAAGGAGTCGAAGGGGGAGCGTAGGTCCCGCTCGCTCAGAGAAGAGTTCGGCCAGTTCTTTCTTCATAAAGACGTAGATTGTGTTCCAAAAGGAAGGGATGGAGATAAGAATGTGTCGCCATCGATGACATACATGAGTACAAACGAAGAAGGATTGGCGTAGACCGTTTAGCTCGAGGACTTTCTGGGCATTGGTGGTCTTTAAGCCAAGAGGAAGGTTCTCAAATATCATTGTGAGAAGTTCGTCAGGAAGATCGGCAACAAGGGTAGATGTCATATTGCTTTCAAGTGAAAAGCCTGGCAGCTCCTCGTCGATATTGTCGCCGTGAAGGGAACCCACAGTTCCAGTAAGCATGGCGTGGATGCTAGTCAGTGAGTCTGCTTTTAACCGTCAAAATGACCACGGAGATGAGTGATTCCGGGTAGAATAGGGCAGATGGTACATCCTGTATCGCACCTTCAAAGCAAGGACATCGTATGGCGTCCCATAGAGTTCAGTCGCAATGACCATGTACGAGTCGAACTGTCGAATCTTATTTTATAGTTGTTTGATAGCGGAAAGGACTACGACAAGCCTAGCAAACAGGTGCAAACTCACACCTACCGTATGATTTGATCCCTTCTCCAGTGCGTGAGGATTGGTACTACCAATTGACCTTGGCGCCTGGACCCAGGAATCGCTGGAATCATTCTATCCACGTCAGCCAGGAGCCTATCATTGGACTTCTGACTGGAAATGGCAAACTACGCGAAACACCGCCGTACAAATTCTCTGTTAGTGAGATCAGTGCTGGTCTATGGACTTCATTCGCCACGCATCTCCCTTCGCCACGCATCGCCACGCTCCAATTCAATCGACCGCCCGAGGTCTCATTTGAATACACTTTTCTCCTGCCCCAGGCTCATGTGAAGAAGCTTATTGTCGATTCGCTATCGGTGTGCAGGGCTCTCTTGCTTGGTGGCCAGCCATTCCGGGCAGCTTCAACCTCTGACTACCCTTTGCTTGAGGAGGTCGTTTGGGTGGCGGGCAGGGATGTGAGCAGCCATGATGCTTGGTATGCAGGAGAAATTCTACAGGATCGGGAAGCAAATGGGTTAGTGGTGAAGAAGCTTACGATCATGTGTCGTTCCTGTGATTGATTATTGGCGTGCCATCCATCATGACGCATTCAAGGCGACAGATATTAGTGTCGTTGTATTGGACTCGGTATCCTCGCTTGGGATCTGGATTGACTAAACTAGGGTGCATGGTACTTGGGCTAGCTGATACCGTAAACTTATTTGTGAAGTGAAATGTAAGTTTGCAAAAAAGACGTGAGGGTGGTAAGGGCGGGGGTCAACCCTAAACGGTTGAATTTTTTTCTGGTATCTATCAGGTTCTATATGTGTCTCTCTGCGACCCGAGTAATGCAACTCACAGGAATGCTATTGTTCAAACATTGTATCACGTCTATTCCAGTCGAAATGCAACATGTAAGTACACTCAAGCCTTCTCCGCAGGGGGAGTCAGGAACGCTGATCCCGAAAAAAAGAGGCAACTCATCCTTTTCTGCCTAACGCATCTCCTAGGTTCTGCTCTGGGGTGTTTCCAAGCTTGAGTCACCTTGCTTCAGTCATGAGCTGATCATGAAGAACTTCCAGTTCCAAATACTATGGAAGCTGAGCGCTGTATAAGAAATGACAAAAGACGAGGATAGTGATATGAGAGATGGACGGATATGCACAAAAAACCATCGAATAAAGCAGGCTCTAGGAGTTCACGATATCACAAGTGGTGATTCAGAACAGGGGAAGCAGTCATGGGGTAAATAAGGTGGGACGATGGTCTCAAGCGTAAACGGAAGGGGGGAACTCAGGCTAGTCAATCCTCCAAATCATTCCGCTGTAGATACTTGTGGGCGAGGCCCAGCATCCAAACCGTAAAGATAAGCTTGAAATTCGGGTATGTGATAGCGCAGGTTTTGTTGAAGATGCCTTCAATGGCTTCCTGTTCCCATGAGCCGTCCTATTGCAGAGAAAACAAGGCCCAGTGAGTTGCGAGGACGACAATGGGAGTGATATAGGAACAGGACGAAGAGGGGGTAACTTACGGGCAGTTGACGTGACATGACCAGCTTGACTGCGCGCTCGATTGGCTTCCTCTTCGGACACTGGGCGAACATCAAAGCCATCGCAGCCCACGACGTCTGAACAACTTGGGACTGCTCATGTTGGATGTACCTCGCTTGTTCGCATGACTACATAAAGCATCACCATTGCTGTTAGTCGTATAGCAGAAAGATAATCCGACCATAACGCACCTTATAACTCTCTCCCCAACCTCCGTCATCCATTTGTCGATCCATCAAAAATTTACACGCCCTCCGGACAGACTCACTCGTCCCGTAGGTCTCCCCAACCAATGCAAGACTCTCCATAGCGAACATCGTCGCGTAGGTGAAGCAAATACCCCACGATCCGACCCAACCACCTTCAGGCTGTTGGACGTGGTGGAGGTATTTGATAGCATTCTTGACTACTCGGCTATTTGACGGGTGTATGAGTGGGTCACGAAGGGGAAAAGAAGCGAGAAACTCGAACCTGATATCGTTCTTCCTGTAATCAGGGTAATATTTCCTGAAAACACTGAGAGCCGTGATGACTGAGGTCGTACATTCGGGGTAATTGAACTCTGTCATGATATCACCTTTATGACCCCCGAGAAAGCTGTGTCAACATATAGTGCCATTGGGATGGGATGGGTACGTACCGAAGACCTCAGCAGGGTTTAACGCCTCCAAGAATTTGGGACCTCGTATGAGTTCGTAGCTCGCGAAACCACCGTCGCCATTTTGCATCCCAATCATCAGGTCAACGGCGTCGAAGATACGTCGGTCGGACATCAGCTTCGGTGAGTCTCTGAGGTGTGGGCATGTCAGAAGGGGCAGAACGGGAGTGAAGAAGGTCGATTGGCACGCACTTCCATTTGTTCTGAAGGTAGAGTGTTGCCTTCAGACCTTCTCCTGTGCAGTCTGAAAGTGTGTAGTTCTGCGCTTTTGTGCTGAAACCCCTGCAAAGACGACAGAAGATGAGAACGTCCTGTACAGAGAAGGGTTACTTGAACATACCATGCACCCTTGGTGGACTGTCGGTAAGCCTCCTTGAAATACTTCGGATCCTCCGTCATCTGTGAATCTACAATCCACTGAAGAACTTTCCCCACAACTTTTTTGTTCTCTTCCAAATCCGCCAAACCGGTTTCAACAGCCATCTGCGCTGCGAACCCTGTATCCCACAACTGACTCCCGTTCGTGCCACGAACACACATCCCATCCGGTCGAACCCACATGAAATCCGCCCGCGCCTCGGCGTGAAGACGAACGGCCTCGCTGTCTGGGCCTTCACGGTGAGCGCGACAGACCATTTGCATCATCTTGGACACGGGAGCGATATCTTGGTAAGACGTGTTCTCGTCCTCCATACAGATAAGCTCGTACACTCGGTCTAATGCGCGTTTGGATATGGCGTGGGGCGTACACGAGTCAACCGTTAGACTGAGAAGCGTGTTGAGTAGGTCGAGGAGGGGTGTATGAGGGGAATACAGGTCGATTTGCGCGATGTTGTTGCATTGCGCTGGCCAGTCGATCGATCGGTAAGGTTCCGTGTAAAGTTCCTTAGAGATGTGTTGAAGGGGTGATGGGAAGAGTAAATGATATGAACGTACCTCACGCAAAGAGAGAATCAAAGGTGTTTCTGGCACTTTGAACTTGTTGCGGTATAAGTAACTCATGGGTATATACACAGCTCGGGTATGAATCCACCATCGCCACGGGTGAATAGGCACCCATTCAGGCAGAAGCCTAGGACGACCAGACCAGTCAGATACGAGCCTTACGAGTAGCAGCCTGCAACGCACCAAAGTTCAGGTGGGATAGGATTGTTCCCTTCCCATTCGTACACATTCAGCACTGACATCCAGAATTTCCCCCATGACGGCGAGGCGGCGGCGCCTCCGAGTTTATGGAGAGTCGCTCGGGCTTTGATAGCAGCAGGATGGTCTTTGTCTACTCCGAGCAGACGAAGAGCACAGTAATTCAACGAAGTCCCGAGAGCGGTGGACGGGCCTTCAACGTGGCTGGTTGGCAAAATGTAAGCCTATGCTTCGGGTCGCAAACGCAGTAAATGAACATACATTCCCCATCCACCATCCTCTGGATGCGCACGGTTCAGTAGGTATCTGACCATCTCCAAGCATTCCTCCTCCTTGAACCACTGACCCGACGCGTATGACCCAATGACCATCCCCGGTAGCAAGAACATGGGTCCGCTGTACTCGCCTGGCCAATGCCCGTCCGGTGCCTGCAAATGCTTCAAAAACTCAAAACCACGACGTGCAGCATCGAACGGGTCTTTCGCTGGCTTGACGCATATCAACTTGTCCGAATGCTGGTAGAACAAGACGATTAGTTCTATAATTAGGAGAAACCCTCCCCAACAATGCGACACACCACAAGCGGTAAGCCTAGCCAATACCGGTCAATATCAGTTTGTGGACACTTTGCGCGTTCTTCGTCGGTTTGGAGATACTCCCATGTGTGGCGACCGCCCGGGCCCAATACCAAACGCCATGAACTGTAGTTGGTGAACGGGGTTTTTGGGTCTTGGAGAAGCCGTACGTCGGACATGGTGGTGGTTAAGGAAAAGATGGTGAGCTCACCAGTGCCGACGATCAAGTTTATACGTTATAACTACTTGAAACCGCAAAATGGTCTGATAATTTGGCGGGCGCTCGGCGTTCGGAGTGAATGTTAAAACATGGCGATTTCAGGATGACCTTAGCAAGATTATTTAAACTGTGCAACAATAATCTACATATGATGGAAAGAGATAGACGACAAACATTAAACATCTACGACAGATGGAGAACATACAGTCCCAAGTATCCATCTTACAAACGGCCAACTAATCCCAAGAAGGAGAGGACGAATATGCGTGACTACGACCAGTACCATTCTTTTGCGTATTCTGCGCAGGGCTTGACGGTGACCATTGGGGCGAAGTTGGACTGTAAGCTGGCGAGGCGGGTGCTGATCGCAAGGTGTCATCAGTAAAAGAGAATCTCCCAGACACACATGTACTTACAATAGGCAGGGGCTGTATGGGACGAGTTGGTCAGAACCTAGGTATCAAGCAAGAATTTGCAACTCACAAGCTGGTGAATAAGCTGGCGATGTTGGAGCTGTATGACGAGGATTAGAATCAGAAAGCCACAAACTCGTGGCCAAAGCAAACTTACAGTACTTGGGGGATGTGGGTGAATATTTGGGAGAGGAAGGCGACATGTGCGCTGGGGCTGAGAAGACATTATCAGGCGAATGCGAACGAGCGAAAGGACAGAAGTTTACTCACAAGCTGTAGGAAAAGGAAGAGGTGTCAAAGTATGAGTAGATATAACTACAAATGAAAAAGGACATACTGGGGGAGTCTGGAGGAACAAAGTTAGCTCAAGGCCATGGAAGTGAGAACATCTGCTACACGTACATCGTGGGGAAGTAGGGCTGAAGGAGGGGCTGGTGGGGGAATAGCGAGGCGACGTCGGGCTGAACGACGGTGATTGGGGGCTGTACCGAGGTGACGTCGGGGAGAATGACGGGGAGGTAGGTGAGTATCTTGGACTCGTCGGTGAGTAACCGGGCGAGGTAAGATTGAGAGCGGGAGATGTGGGAGAATAAGTAGGAGATGTAGCACCACGGCTACGGTCATAGAATGGTGAGGTGGCATAGGGCGAAGTGCCAAAGGGAGATGTTGCACTCGTGAAGGGTGATTGAGGAGCGAAGCTGGGCGATGTGGGGGAGTAGGCATTCGGAGAGCTAGGACTGTACATGGGACCACCAGGTGACATGCTTCCGGCGCCCAACGGACTCTGTCCGAAACCAAGGTATTGAATGTTCGCCGCATCTTCGACACCATTGACAGCAAGCGGGGAGAAAGCGGCTTGTTCAGCCTTGAAATTTCCATCGTTCCAAGAGGGAGAATTGGTATCGTAAGGGGTCATAGCCACTTGGCCTGGGGTCATGCCACCCTCAGCTTGAGCAGCGAGCAAGGACTGGACAGGTAAGCGGTGGTCGACAATGGCATCCTTCAACATATCGATGTCAAGGGCGACGTCGAACGAACCAGTACCCATAGGTGCCATTTGCCCGAACATGACATTCTCTGCGATACCGTGGCAGTCATCTTTCTCTCCAACGGCCGCAGCCTCCATCAGGATTTCGACCGTCTCCTCGAAAGAGCATCTCATAAGAGCACCGGTATCTGCCCTGTTGATGCCGTGCCGGGTGATCGCCATGAGGGAACCACGGTGGGTCATGAGATCGCAGAGTAGGGCGAGATGGCGGTAATTGACATAGGAACCGTCGAATTCGATGACGTTACGCAGTTCCTTCATGATCGCGGCGCGAGCAGCTTCGATTCCCAAGACATCGAAGATTTCGACGCAATTGTTTGAATATGTGCGTCGGAAATCTACGCCATCAACGCACATGACGGACTTGAGGTTAATACCATCAGTCTCTAGTACCCATTCTTTATCCTCGCGGGCTTGAATGGTACCGTCCTTTGAGATGGTCACCTTATCGTGCTCCATCAAGAACACCTTCTTGATGCCGGGAACTCCACGAAGACTGACTGAGTTGAGCATTGTGTTCTCCAGTTGCCGAAGGAAAACATCTTCCTCAATTGTCCCATTACCGTCTTCGTCCTTCTCCCCGCCGCCGAAGATGCGACAACGAATGACCAACTTCTCTGCATTGTCTTCACTCCAGATGACGAAGAGATCATTCTTGAAAGATTCGGCAATACGACCGGCAACGTAAGCCATCGTGAGCTTCCGATCCAGCATCTTCGCGCGGTCAAGCTCCAGACGGAGTAGCCAAGGCGATTGCAGATGAAGACGCCCTTCTATCTCCTCATCAGGGATAGCGAAGAATGACTCAACGAACACAGCATCATCTTCAATGATGGTAGAGGTAGGGTCGGGGTCGTACCAAATTTCGACAGCGGCGGTGATGGTTCGGAGGGAAGTGTATGTGAGCTCCTGCTGAACGTTCTTCGCGAGTTGGGCATGCCTCGAGATTTCGGACTCGAGGTATACGGACAGAGAAGGGGTCTTGATGTTGGTAGCAACGTTGATAATTTCCTTTAGACGGGGAACACCAAGCGTGACGTTCTTACTGGAAACACCGGCATAATGGAAAGTGTTCAGTGTCATTTGAGTGGCAGGTTCACCGATGGATTGGGCTGCCAAAGTTCCGCACATTTCACCAGGAGCAGCGACCGACAAGTTGAACTTCGCTTCGACCTCACCCATTACCCAGTCAAATGCTTCCTTCGTGAGATGGTGCGTCTCCAGGACCTTTCGTGACGCAAAAGTGGCACGCAGGTGCATACAGAAGTTGAGGGTAGCATTTTCCTGGGCCTCAATGCTGAGGGGGTCGTCGCCACGGACAACAATGAGGCGTTTGCAAAGTTCCTTGACGGCATCAACGATGTATGAAGGTTCGAGGTCGCTTGGCTTCCGGCGGTCAATGTGGAAAATCTGGCAGGCATTCTGGACGATACGGTACAAGTTGACGGGGAGATAATGAGGTGACCCGGCCGCAGCACGGGGGAAGACGAAGTCTCTGAGTAGTTTGCGGTCCGCGCACAACTGGGCATATTCTTCGTCGAGCTTGGATTGAAGTTCAAGAGAACTATCGTCGATACCTACTTGGAGGACTCCAGGGAGGAAGCCACCAACCGGATCGGTGACATCAACACGGTAATTGTGCTCGAATTGTGCATTGTTGAGGCCGAAGGTTTCGATGTTTTGCTTCTCGATGAATGCGCCATCCATACCATCTTCGCCATAGACAAACTGGATGAGATCGCCGAGTGAGTTTCTGACTGTGCCATCATAGCAAACTTGGACGTCCTCCAGGGCCTTGACCAACCGACGTTGGATGTAACCCGTCTCAGCAGTTTTGACGGCAGTATCGATAAGACCTTCACGACCCGCCATAGCGTGGAAGAAGAATTCCTGCGGCGTCAACCCACGAAGATACGAGTTCTCCACGAACCCACGAGCCTCTGGACTGAAGTCGTCTTTCGTGAAGTGAGGTAGCGTGCGATGACGGAAGCCGAAAGGAATACGTCGACCTTCCACCGACTGTTGACCGACACAGACAGACATTTGGGAAATATTGATGAATGAACCCTTGGAACCAGCAACCACCATCTGCTTGACGTTGTTGTCCTCCTTCAAATGCTTCTGAGCGTACTGACCCGACGTATCACGAGCCAAGTTGAGTTCACGCTCGACCTGACTTTCGAACGACTCGCGAATGGTCATACCGGGGGCAGCCTTCAACTGGTCATTGTGGGCTTGCTCGATGATACGAGTGACGTTCCCTTTCCGCTGGGAGATTGTATCGGTGATGAACTGCATCGTTTTGTCGTCGGCGATGGTGTCCCCTATACCGATACTGAAGCCATTATGGAAGAGCCAGTAGTTGACTACCTTCTGGAGCCCAGAAAACAACTGCCTTGCACCTTCTGGACCCTTCTCTCGGAAGACGACGTGGACCAAACCACCTTGCGCAGCACCAACCGTCTTCTTTTCGACAATGCCCCAGATAATCTCTCCGTTCTCAATACACATCCCATCATCGAAAACAGGGTTCGAAGACTTCGGATCCGCGGCTCGATATATGTTGATGCCCCGGGGTATGGCGAGACTGAGTATCTGTTTCCCCGTCCACAGAGGCTTGGGTTTGATGATGGCGGGTATAGGAACTGTGCCGTCCCATTCGGGTACCCAGAGCAGGATATTCTGAACTGCATTCCAATCAAGGAATGTATCGCGAAGCGTGAATTTTCGGATACCGCAAAGCGTGTCTTGCACGATACCCATGACGGGCTTGTTAGCTTGAGGGGAAACAATCTGCAGGAGACGTTTATTAGGTACGGGGGAGAGACTGAGGCACGAAGTCGCACCTGTCGAGGCACCCATGCAATCTGACTTAGCTCTGCGCGGGTTTCTTCACTCTGAGGTATGCTATAGAGAAGGCGATGAGTACTAGTTTCTCACACGGAAACCATGCTACGTACTGCATGTTCATTTCATCACCATCGAAGTCGGCATTGTATGGCGGGGTTCTAGACAGATATCCAGCGCTGGTCAAACAGCGCTAGCGGAGGACTTACACTGATAGGTTCAGTCGGAAAGCTATTGATCATGACCCGTCAACAACGGGCGAGCTGATGCGAAGTATGGAAGATACGCACTGGAATAAGGCATGAGCTTGACCCGATGACTCATCATACTCATTTTATGCAAACTAGGCTGACGGTTGAAGAGGACATAACTTTGGAGCCAGTCAGTGCAAGTTCCGAAGCATCAAGGGGAGATAACATACTCTCCATCTTTGAGATGGCGCTCTACGATCCATCCATACTGGAGGAACGCATCCGCGCGCTTGTTATACCTCAAATCAATCCGCTCTCCCGTGTCACGAACGACATAACGCGCTCCAGGGTACGTCGTAGGGCCATTACGAACGAGTTCTTGCAGATAAGCAATATTGTAGGGTGTCACTGAGCAGGGACGTCGATAGATGAGCGAACCGGACTCAATGGAACAGACAAAGACGAGCCTACCTCGTTCAGGGAAAGTCAAATTCATAGCTATGGACCTCGGAACACCGACTTCATCCAACTCTAAATTTGGATCCCCAGTGATGACAGTACGAGCGGAGAAATCCACACGTTTACCCATCAAGTTCCCACGTAGACGCCCTTCCTTTCCCTTGAGTCGAGCACGAATGGCTTTAACAGGTCGGCCAGATTTCTGCAGAGCCTGGGGGATGCCGGCGATGTCATTATCCATGTACGTGGCAACATGGAACTACACAAGTAACAAGCAGGTGAGCCGATGCATCAGACAGAAGGCTATAGATTGACAAACCTGTAGCAGTTGCTCGAATTCGGAGATAACATGGGCCGGAGCACCTTCCTGCTCACATCGGCGGACATTGGCGGAAGCCTTGATGATGTCGCCAAGCTTGTATGTCAAATCGTCCTCGCTGCGCATGGCGCCTCCGTCGACAGCAATACTGGGCCTCACAGGCGGTGGTGGTACGGGCATAACAGTCAAGATCATCCATTCGGGTCGAGCGTATTCTTCAGACAACCCGATGATATGGAGATCGCTGTCGGACATCTTCTTGAATGCGGTGTAGACGTCAGAGGGGGTGATAGGTCGCTTGTCTGGTTGCAGTGACTTTCCATCCTTCATGGGGAAAATGGGTGAGTATCTCGAGGCAACGACATATAAAAAGGACTGACCTCGTCATCATCCTTCGACTTCTTGTACTGCACGAACAACTTCAACCCCTCCTTCCGAACCTGAGGCTGGTTGTGTCCACAACCACCATGGCCCTTCTTCGGTTCACCATCGTCAGCACCATCGGTCTCGTCCTTAGGTTCGTCCGTTTCGCAAATCATCTTCGACTTGCAATGATTCCAAACGACCGCCATGCGCGCCTTGGGGTCACGAATATGGCGGATCTTGTCCGCAAAGTTCGGGTCCGACTTACATTCACAATAACGAGCGACGAGTGCGAGGGAGATACGGAGGAAGCATCATAGAAGAATGGGGCAACAAACCGTCAGCGACAACGTCTCTACAAAAGGCGGTACTAAAAATGTCCAGGGAAGGATAGTACAACAAAACAAGGGGGTTGAAAGGTAAACTAGTGCGCACACACAACTCAAACTGCGTCACAGCGAGTTGCGGAGGAGAATGATCCATCGCCTTGCAGCTGGTACACTGCTTTGGCCGACGATTTTCGCACTATCTCGTTCAGCCCCCCATTTCACCACGCAACCTCGTGTCCAACCTGAACCGCGGCACTTCAATGATAACGGAGGAACCAAGGTGAAGAGGGTCAACCCAGTCAAGCGACAAAGGCCTCATCTCGACGCCGAAGGTATAAACCCCCCAAGAAGTGCACGACAGCCCGGAAGAACGCCTCGATTGTCGAGAAACTGACGTGGTGCGGGTTTGGGGTTCTCCATGGACGTGGAGAGAGCCCCCAGAAAATGGGATGGTGGGGGTGCGAAACGAGTAGAGGAAAGGGGGAGATGTCAACTCACGATATCGGCCTTTAGTTTTCCACAATTAACACATATACACTCTAGGATTTTCTTGACCTTCAGGATGAAGCCTGGAGGCGAGAGTGCACGAGGATTGAGCAGGCGCCTGTGAATGGGGAACGTGGTGACGCACCAGGATGAAAAACCGGCCTCGCTAGTTCGATGTGACCGAAATGGCCAGGACACTCTGACATCCCTTCACCGCATGTCTGACATTTGAAGTTGCGGTCTATCGTTCCCATCCTCGGATCCATGAGACCTCCCATCTTCGGTTTGTGCGTCGTCTCGTCCATGACCTCGGGATGCTCGATTTTGGCTACCGAAATGGCTTTCTGGGAAAATCATTGAATACACAAAGGAAGAGACATGTCTCAGACAGCGATGAAAAACTCACTATTTCCTCGGGCGAGAGAATACCAAACTGCACCTCCTTGACTTTCCGGATGGGTGCAGCGGAAAACGCGAATTGATGACCGAGCATGATGAGGAACCAGCGTGTATGCTTTAAAAATTAAAATATTTTGAAACCAGTCGTAAAGTTGCAGAATCCTGGAGGAAAACGGAAGAGAAATGAAGAAAACGGGGCGGCGATGCGGAATGGTGCTCCTCGACAAAGGATTGGAGGTGTTTTGTCGCCAACGACGGCGATGTCAGGCGCGATGATGGTGGTTGAGGGCAACCTTGAAATATGACTGGTTCCCACAATGTGACTCTACTTGGCTTGTGACTGCTGACCAATGGATTACAGCTCCGACATGCGATTGACACTCCGCAGTAAGCGTCGCGTCGTGTGCAACAACTACAAAATACACAAAGATACCAAGTACATGTTTGAAATATGCTACATGTACGTCCAAGTCTAAGCCGTGGCGAAGAGTCGCTTGGTGTAGCTAGGAGATTATCAGCACTGTCGTTAAACGGGAGAAGGAACATGAACTCACGAATTCAGGCCGTGAACGCCACCTTCCACCTGGGCACTCGCAGTCCTCAGCTCGAATCTAACCTTACCAGCCTGCACTCCTTCCTTCAGCTCACCGACATTCTTAATGCCAATGTCCTGCAGCGAGTGTTGCACACCAACATACAAGTATGGTAAGAACGCCTTCACGCTACCCTTATCCTGGACATCGCCTGAAACTCCTTGGGCGACCTTGACGGCGCTGGATTCGGAGAAATATCGTGAGGTAGCCGCGTTCTCCAACGTAGTCGACTTCTTGGGATCAGGGTATTTGGCGGCACCGGGCTTGGAAGCTGAAGGAGCAGCTTTGCCTTGTTCCATGGCCTCGAGACTACCCATTCCACGGTATGCTTTGACACGCTTGCCGTCGTGATAGAAGTATTCACCCGGTGCTTCCTCTGTGCCAGCAAGTAGACCACCCATCATGACAGCGCCAGCACCAAGCGCGAGAGCTTTGACGATATGTCCGACATTGCTGATGCCTCCATCGGCGATAACAGGGACGCCAAATTTGGAGGCAAACTCGGCCACAGCGTACACGGCGGTAGCTTGAGGACGACCAACGGCCATGACTTCCTGGGTGATGCAGATCGACCCCGAGCCCATACCGACACGAAGACCATCCGCTCCAGCTACGATCAAGGAAGCGGCCTGTTCGCGGGTGACGACGTTACCGGCAATGACTTCAAGCTTAGGGAAGGTAGACTTGATCCATTGGATCATCTCTATTTGGAAGACAGAGTTTCCTTGCGAGGAATCTAGGACAACAATATCCAAGCCTGCCTCGACGAGGAGCGTGAGGCGCTCGCGGTCCGATGGACGCGTACCAACGGCAGCGGCAGCGTAAAGTTGTTTTGATTCGGGGTTTTTCGATGCCAGAGGGTAAGACTGATTTTTGAGCAGATCAGACCGAGCAAGGAGGGAGACGAGTCGACCTTGAGAGTCGACAATGGGAAGCTTTCCCTTTTTCGAGTCGCGGAGGATGTCGTTGGCTTCGGTCAATGTGATGCCCTGTTGAGCAGTGACGAGGGTCGTAGTCATGACATCTGCGAGGCGCGTCGCAGGATCGCGGAACTGGACATCGCGCGAAGTGACAATACCAACGAGCTTGCCACCCAAGGCACCAGTTTCTATACAAGAAGTGGTCAGTATGTGTTGCGATGAAAAGTTAATGATGGAACCGGGTATCAGATTGATATGAATACAGATCTCCGCATATCACACGAGCAATCGCGTTTACTCAGCAGAACGAAGGTTATAAATGTATGGAGTTCATCCTACGCAGGGCCATGGAGGTACGAAAAGACTCACCAGTGATAGGGATACCACAAAAGCCGAGACGAGCCTTGATGTCAAGTACGTCTTCGACATGATGATTGGGTGAAAGGACGACTGGATCGGTGATAAAGCCGTTCTCGTGACGTTTTACGGCTCGGACCATCGCAGCCTGGCGTTCAGGCGGCTGGTTGTGATGAATAACACCGATGCCACCGAGAAGCTGCATGGGCAGAGAGAGACATGAGGCGCTGATACAGATACAGATACTGGTGGTGAATGGACCATACAGCCATGGCAATCGCCATTTCCCCCTCCGTCACTGTGTCCATCGGACTACTCATGAAGGGAGTTTTGAGGACGACGTTCCGAGTGATGCGACTTTCAGTGACGACGTCGGAGGCAGGAAAGTCGATCTTTCCTGGCAAGAGTAGGAAATCGTTGTAGGTGAGACCGCCATGGATGGTCGAGTCCATGAGATCCTTTACGGACAAGCCATCTGAGCGTGGATATGAGTTGAGGTGGTCGAGAGCAGTGGAGGCGTCGAGGAACTGTGCGGGCATGTCGAGTGGGCAAGAGGTTGCCAGAAAAATTTGAATCTGCAAAGTCCGCGCTGATAAATAGTCGGCTTTGGATATGTTTGGTTCAAGTTCGACCCTGAATGGACTTTGGAAACTTTTATCATCGCCGATTGCGCAATGCAATGACGACGGAAAATTGGTGGCCTTCACTCACTACATAGGTCAAAGGTGTGTGGAAAGATCCTCCATGTAAACCGCTGGGTTGCTCTAAGGGAACACCTTCCCATGTCGGCCTCGTACGACGATGCCAAAGCCGCAAACAGCTGAGAACATCTTTCTTTCATTGTTGGGAACTTAGATAGCTCGTTGTCTGCCGGAGCGATCAAAACGGGGAGAAAGTAGTGTACTAAGAACTTGCCGTTCGCCGACCATCTAGGAACACCAACTCATTCGAAAGATCTGCCAACTCGGATGCTTGCATTCATTAGGGAACGCTTAGGAGTCCCTTGGCGCCAGACTTGCTCCAGGCATCCAGCGTCTTTTGCTTGCTGCATGTACGTTGCAACCTCCATGTCCTCGATCCTAGTGCGCAGGGTTCTGAGCACTAACCCAAGTCAACAGGATATAGAGCGCACAATTCAACTCTTAAAGAGGAACATACAAGAACTCGAATATCATCGGAATGCTTATCTGGTCGTATCCAGGTTACCTGTCGAAATCATCTCTCTCATATTCGAGCACTTGGTCAACGCCTGCGTGCTTCGAAGCGAAACGGAGTACACTCATAGAAATCCGTACCTGACGTGGAGATCGGTCACACAAGTCTGTCGCCTATGGAGGACCGTCGCCCTCAACTCACCTCGACTCTGGACAAATATTTTCATCCCCTCGAGCCAGGACTTGAGGGCCCTTTTTCTTGAGCGATCCAAGTCCGTTCTGCTCTATCTCAAGGCTCGGTACATTTCGGGGTCGGCAGTCTCGCAAATCATCATTTCTAATTCGGATCGGTGGGACACCATTGAACTCAATTTCACCTGCGCTGAATGGTTGGTTGTCCTTAAACGCCTAGAAAATATAGGGCTCCCAGCTCTTCGCAAACTCACTATGAGAACCTCTCATCGCTCCCGAGAAACCCCTCATCTTTCTACTTTCTCCCCGCCGCTCAGGCTTGGGACCGTCCCACCTTTGCGCCACCTCTCCCTATATGGTCCCCACATAGACCTCGATGTTCCATACTTCACCCATCTTCATTCCCTTTACATCTCTGAAAGCAGATTCGACCCCCACGCCTACTCCGCTCAGCATGTGATTGCTGCGCTCAGACATATGAGCAATCTAGAAACTCTGGACCTGCTGGATGTATTCAACGAAAGCCAAGGTTTTCCAAAAGACCTTGAAGTGTGCCATCTCCCCTACCTCACTAGACTTCGTTTGAGTGTTGGCCACATCTCTACCGTCTCGATATTGGACCACATTTCTTGCCCGGTTGTCCAATCACTCGACATCGATGTATGGGGGCAATTCTCACCAAAGACGCTCCGTCATGCTACCGCAGCCTTCTGCGCTACGGCACGATTTGACCCATCCTCGTGGCGTGTTTCCGCGTTTGTCTTCTTCTCTTCAGCAGGGTGCTCAACCTCCGTCAGCTTGATACCACCGAACCGTTTGCCAACGCCGCTGCTCTGTATGACGATCAAGCGAGGTCCCTCTGACTTCGCTCACTTCCCTCCGCTGTTCTCTTCGTTGTGCCTCTGTGACGGCTCCCAGTTCACGTTGAGATACAGGGCACAGTTCTTTGATACCAGGAGAAAGCCCGAGGCTATCGTCGACGTTCAGTCCTTTCGGACAAGGCTCCACCTTATTGAAAGGCTGGAGGTGTTTGGTATCCATTATCTTATTGCCATCCTTTCGGAGCCATCATATACAGATCACCGAGGAGACGAAGTAGAAGCGAGAGATCACCCGGGGCTTGGCACATCTATCAGCTTTCCTGCACTCAAAGAAATTACTTTGACCATACTTGATAAGCAAAGAAACAAGAAACGAGCTTTGCAACAGCTCAAGACAATGCTGGCCAATCGTCGAGTCCATGGTGCGACCATTGCAAAACTGACAATCAAACAAATGCTGCAAGAGGAGTATTTGACGCAGGATAACGTGAAGCTCTTGAAAGATGTGGTCGGAACCTTGATACACGTTCGGACTGAGCATGTGGAGGACGACCATTTTCCAGGTTAAAACGAATGAATCCGGACCTTTACGAGAGTTGGGGTCCAAGCAACTTTAGTCTCTGGAACCTGGACCTTAGTTTTTCTCACAGCCCTTCTGCGTGCTCCCGACCCACGTATTCTTGAGTCAGTCTTCACTCATGTACGCTTACTCTACGAGAGTTCGCCGACTAATTTAAAGTCCCTCCCTCCTGACTTTGCTCCTATGAACACAAAATGAGTTCCTCAGCGCCATGCGTGCATCGATCCATCCGTAGAACTCAAATGTACTATCCCGGCGTTGACATATCTTCTGGTCGTCCACGAGCCCAAGAGGCTTACCGCTTGGTTCCGCTCCTTGACCCTAGCCCCTGTTCTTTTCCAGACAATTTTATGTAAATTCCTAGGAGTTCGTCTTGACTCCACTCGCATAGGCAATCTCGGTTTTGTGGTTCTCCTGGCCAAACTTATAGTCAGATTTCTCATCATCTCAAGCTCGACAGAGAACTTCAAGGGAAAGTCAAACTCCCTCATCTCCGGGATATAGACGCTTGGACGAAAACCAAACACCGAAACCAAAACGAAACCACAGAGACAATATTAATAGGTACGAAGAGAACATCACTGGTACTTCTTCATCGCACACTGAGATCAATGATACCTAGTCTAACCTGCATGTCTGACGACATCTCCGTCTGGCTGCGCTCGGAAGTGCGTAGTGTTGATGAAATCGACAAGAAGATTCAGGGTCTTGAGAATGATATCGCCTTTCTACGCCATAAACGAGCTGTCCAGATGCGAAGTGGAGACATCGTCGATGGACTACCTCAAGAAATTCTCTTGATGATATTCAAGCATCTACCCCTTCGCGGAAAGTGCTCAAAGGCCCCCAGCCATGCCGGTCTGCGCGAATCGTTCTTCGTATGTACCCATGTCTGTCGGCGTTGGCGAGACCTCCTGGTGTCCACCCCTTCGTTCTGGACCACGCTATATGTCTCCTTTAAGGACGATATGGCCAAATTATTCTTGGATCGAGCAGGATATCTACTTCCCCTTTCTTTCATCAACACATCGTATGGTGCATCGCTCCCATTCAATCCTAACAATGATTCATGCATTCGAACCCAATCCTCACGGATCCGCAAACTCAACATTGAAATATATAGCCCTCCGAACTTCCTCAGCACCATTAATCAATCCACATTCCCCATCCTCGAGCACCTCACCGTTGCTAATCCTAACTTTTCATCGGTCAAAATGCTTGAATTTTCTACGGGACTCGAGGCGGCTTCTCCTATTGCGCCAACTCTACGTTATCTCGAGGTCCGAGACATTGGGGTCGAGAACATCGCATCGCCCTGCTTCTCAAATCTGTCTACCCTCAAACTTTGCGACTTAGGCGACAAACCATCGTTGATTGATCTCATTCGTGGTTTAAAGCGGATGCCTCGTTTAGAGAATTTGGTTCTTGACCATGCCTTTGAAGCGACCGTGGAGAATATGAACCAAGAAATACTCCCCTCGTTGGTGTCCCTCCAATTGCGAGACATTGTTTGGAACATAGAGGCCTTTCTCAAGCAAATCTCCTCGACGCAACTTCAGTCGATTCAAATACATTCATCTCCCCTGAACATGCAAGTTAAAACCCTGACTTCCGCGGCCGGGGCATTCTATGATTTGATACCTTCTCCAGTACGTCAGGATTGGTGCTACCAGCTCACCTTGGCGCCTGGACCAAAGGGTCGCTGGCATCATTCTATTCACATCAACCCCGAGCCCATCGTTGGGCTTACAACTAAATATGGTAAACTTCCCGAAACACCGCCATATAAATTCTCTGTCAGTGGAACCATTTCTAGTCTATGGAAATCATTCGCCATGCATCTCCCTTCGCCACGCATCGCCACCCTCCAATTCAATCGACCGCCCGAGGTCTCATTCGAATACACCTTTCCCCTGCCCCATGCTCACGTGAAGAAGCTCATTGTCGATTCGTTATCTGCATGTAGGGCTCTTTTGCTTGGTGGTCGATCTTTCCGGGGAGCTTCGACGTCCAACTACCCTTTGCTCGAGGAGATCGTTTGGGTGGCGGATAGGGATGTGAGCATCGAGGATACCTGGCTTGCAGGTCGAGTTCTGCAGGAACGGGAAGCGAAAGGGTTAGTTGTCAAGAAGTTCACAATTATGTGTGACACTTCGGCCGTTCGTAAGATTCAAAGTTGGCGTAACATCCACGGTGAAGTTCTGAAGGCGACAGAGATTAATGTGGTTGTCGTAGACCCGGTATCCTCGCTTGGGATATGGGTTGACTGAGTATCTGCCCTCCAGTAGTAATTAACACGGTATCGCCTGGACTACTAATACCGACATATGTGTTACTTGAGCGAAGAAGTATACACTCAATTTCGGGAGGATATCTGACTGAGTCTTGCTTTCTAGCACTCATCTCGACCGTTTTACAAAGCCCCGACGCCTTTCTTCAGGAACTTCACATCGTCCCATGTCAAATACTTACCACCAAACTTTACTTATTGAACGGCGAGGGTGCTGACGATGGTCCCCCAAAAGTGCTTAGAGCTATCTTGAGCTATGGCTGTGACAAGGCTCGTTGCTGTTTTTCTGTATGACGAACGTCGAATGCAGGGATGCAGTCAAACAACAGTCAAAGTTATGTGTTTGAACGCAAAGAAGCTGGGAGAAGTAGTGAACTCTTCTCCTTTGTTAGCGCCTACACGATCGCTTCGACATGAGATCATGAATGCTGAAAAACCCACAGCTTTTCGATATGGTGGTGGCGCTGGGACGTACTTACTTCTTGGGTGGGTTGCGAATTTGTACATGTTTCGATGCGACGCGACCACGTGATCTGTTTTTGTTTGGCGTCGTCGTTTGCTTGGATCCATTTCGACTTGTCCATGAAATGTCGTCGTCGTCGTCGCCGTCCGCCCAGAAGATCAGAATAGTTGCCCGCCTGCGTCCTCGCATTTCTGCAGAGCCTGAAGACGAGTCCGTTAAGGTCGTCCGTGGTTCTCCTAGCTATATCAACATTGTCAACCCCAGAGACACATCTCAGGTTTTCAAGTTCCAGTGCGTGCGCCATGTTGCTCACCGTGTAGAGATGAGGCCCACATTAGCGATGCTCAGGTTCGCCAATTGCTATGATGAATCATCCACACAAGAGGAGATTTTCGCCAACGACGTCCTGCCCATGATTGACCTCTTCTATCAAGGACTCACCGTCACCATCTTTGCTTATGGGGTCACGTCCTCTGGAAAGACGCACACTATGCAAGGCTCAAAATCGCAGCCTGGAGTCATTCCTCGTACCGTACAAGCCATTTTCCACAAGAAGGATCACCTTTGCGAGGCAACTCCGTCTGCACAAGTGAGCATCTGTATGGCTTACATGGAGATATACAAGGACGACGTCTATGATCTTCTTGTTACTCGGGAGAGTGTCAGTGCCCGCCGTATCACTGACTGAACTGCGTTGGCTCACATTTTCTTTCCAAAGGCACCGAAACTCCCTGTGCGCGAGAACGAGCATGGCAAAGTCTTCGTGGCAAACCTCACATACGAACCTCTATCTACATCTACTGAATTTGACGCCCTTTACGCGTAAGATTTCCCAATCGCTTGCTTAACCAGCCTGTTTTTCCTGACGTCACATTGATAGTCGTGCTAACAAGCATCGTTCCGTCGGCGCAACGAATCTTAACCGCGCGTCCTCTCGTTCACATGCCATTCTACTGCTTCGCATTACTATAACCGACCCAACATCTAATCGAAGTAGGTGTTAGCGGTTGTGTATTTACCGCTTTTCTGACTCTCCCATCCATAGCCCTTACTGGAACCATCAACCTCGTCGATCTCGCTGGCTCTGAGAACAACAAGCTCACGGGAAATGACCCTTCTAGAATGGCCGAGTCTGCCGCCATCAACAAGTCTCTGAGTGTCTTGGGTCAGGTTGTCCATGCTCTCAACTCTAATCAGGTAGGCTCGGTCCGTAGACCCTTGAACCAAATCTCATCCATCTAGTCCCGGATACCATACCGCAACTCCAAGCTCACACGAATCCTGCAAGATGCCCTCGGCGGTTCATCCGTTGGTCTCCTTATCTGCAATCTCGCTCCGGGAGCCAAATTCAGACAAGATACCCTGAATACCCTCAAGTAAGCTCCCCTGCATACCCTAGCCAAATATTTTATCCAACTACATATACAGCTTTGCCTCTCGTACCAAGAACATTGAAAATAAACCTGTCGTCAACGAGGAAGGTATGTACCATTGCCGCGCTTTATCCGAGTAACCACCCTCGCTAACTAACAAACCCTCTCCTCTCATTCCACCGACACATGCATCCTCTCCTTCCCGATGTATCTACTTCTTATCATCTACAAAAAAAGAAAATCGTCCTAAACCGACTTTCCATGCTCCTCCCAACCCGCAACGTGCTGGCTCCCATTCGCGTCAATCCCTGCTCCCCGCTCCGAAGATACCACGAGCCTCTGCTGTCGCCCACGGTGGCCCCGGGTTTCAGCCACTGGCCTTGCAACCGCAGCTGGGTATCAAGCAAGAACCGAGCGCTGTCGGGCTCACATTAACCGAGTCTGAGCTGAATGAGAAGGTAGGTCACACGTTGACTCATCCACCGTTAACTCCATGTTGATTTTTCTCATTGCCTAGGTGGCTAAAGCCGTTGAAGCCGAGGTGGCCCGGCGGATGGTGGAGATCGAACGGCAACGACAGCAGGAACGGGAAGAGCAAGAGAAGAAGGCTCAGGAAGCTCTTGAGGCTGCACGCCAGAGGTCTCAGGGCATTGCTGAGACTGAGGCTGATGTAGATAAAGAGAATCGTTGGCACCGACGGGCGAAGTCTCGGTCTCCCAAGAAGGAACCTACGCACTCTGTGCTCCCGCCTGGAGTGTTGTCGCCGCCCAAGAAACACAAGGAGCTCGAAGGAGATCTCCGGTCGAGACTTCAAGAGCTTGAGCAGAGATTGTATGTTTCTCGTAATTCAATTTCGTGGCACGCTAATCCAACTTCTTGCAGTGACCGTGGCAGCACCAAAGACGCGCCGGACGTCCTTTCGCCCGTGTCTAAGAAGAAGATTGGTCGAGCCTATGTTGCTGCTGCGCGCTCGCACTCTGAGAAGTACGTGTCCCTTGTCGTCGCCCCTTCGCCCTCGAACTAACACAATAATCCTGCAGGGGTGATCTTCAAGCTGCCTTAGAGCTTTACCGCAAAGCGGAAACCTACGTTCCAGACAATATCAAGCTGAAAGAGAGGTGGATACTTTTCGTTATGAATGTCTTCCTGTGTAAATTAACACAGGATGTCTAAATTCATCGCACTCGTTTTCTGACTGTTTTTTGTTTGTGTGCACTATGGTAACCAGGATCATCGAAATTGATTGGGCGGTGAAGAACGGGCGGCCGTTCGCCCCGTCTCCGAAGCCGAAGAAGAAGAAAGCATCTGGGAGCAAGTCGCGGCGTAATGCGTCCACATCCCAGAGTGATACGGGGATGGATGTTGACCAGGATGATGACTCGGTTGGCACGGATGGAAGGCGACGCAAGGGTAGGGGTGGCCCCCGACGAGGTGACGAGTTCGGCATGGAAGTCACCAACAACCACAACAACAACAGTCCTGGGAGGTACAAGCGACATCGTGGCTTCGATAGTCAGGAAGGAGACGACCGTGATGAAGAGATGGAGACACCTCCGAAGCGACTCAGAAGGAGCAAGCGCGGGAAGAGTGTGGCCGCCGTTGTGGAGAGTGATGAAGATGATGATGAAGGATATGTCCAAGCCCCGGTGAAGAAGGGTAAACGTAAAGTCATGCCGCATTGATTTATTCCCTTTTCTATGTTCCCCTCGCTCCTCGTTTCCTTTTCTTATGTTATGTTGTGACCTTGTTCTGCAATGTTTTGTAACTTATAGCTATTGGAATTTATTTTCACAGATGTCGAAATTGATCAAAGCGCCAATGGCTCGGTCAGCCTTTCCTCCCACATCAACGTCAAGTATTAGACTTTCCCCGGTCGCAATTCACATCTTTGAATTGACTCTCCCTTGCACCCTCCACGCCCTTGGCCCTCCGACCAATCATCGCTCACCTATTTCCGTCTTTTAGACTTGACTGTTCTCACATCGTCTTCGGCATCCCTAGATCCATGGGAGAATGTGTGTGCGTGTGTATAATAATGGACGAGCTATTCCTGCTCGACCCATTACTGCGGTTTCACCAGCCTCAAGGAGCATGGATAAAGAGTACTTGGGATCGCTGTTCACTCCCATTCTTTCGTCTCTCTTTGTTGAGCGATTGACTGACCGACTGACGACGCCCCAACGCCTGCAATCATGAGTGACCGTCCATTACTTGCTCACGAAAAGAAAGCCATCCCTCACGCCATCCTCTGCACCATCGGCTTTCTTATCATCCTCCCCATCGGTTCGCTTGTTGCTCGCTATCTCAGAACCTTCACCCACAATTGGTTCTGGTTCCATGCGATCTGGCAATTCCTCGTCGGCGGCCCCATCATCTTTGCTGGATGGGCGCTGGGTCGGGAGACTACCAACTTGCTCCAAGAACCGCATTATAATGATCCCCACAAGGTACGTCACATCGCGTTCGATTCCACGTACTTATCTGAATTCTTCAAAACCCATGGTAGAAAACCGGTCTTGCCCTCTTGATCCTCTATATCCTTCAACTCACCCTCGGCGCTGTCATCCATTGGTACAAGCCTACCACTTTCTTCAAGGGCGTTAGACCACCACAAAACTACCTTCACGCCGTGTTGGGTTTGATTATCCTCGCTTTGGCGGCTTATCAAGTCCACTATGGTCTGGTAAGCCGATCACCCTTTGAAATCGTATATCACAATTCCTTATGGACTCATTTTTTGATTGATGTAGAATACGGAATGGCTTCTTACGGGTAACTTTCATGCTGTGCCGCAGTCAGCGAAGAACGCATGGGAAGCGCTTATCATCGTATGTCCCCCGTTTCACTGAATCCTGAATGAATACCCGATTACTGAGTTACGTGAATAGCTCTTCTGGATCCTCTACCCCCTCGGGCTATTCCTCCTCCCACGTCAATTCACGCAAGAGCGTGCATACCACAGGGCATCGCATTCCGAGAAAGATGGCCAGTCTGATCACATACAACTTCAATCTTCGTCTTCTTAGTCCCACTGAATGTATAGCGATATATATGTATAAACATTGTGGACACAGAGAGGAAACTACTAATGATACATTCAACGATATAAACGCAAGGAGAGAGGGAAAGGAAGACTGGGACTAGCTACAAAGCAATTTCGACGAGGGGTTTTGTCTAAGCGATAAGGATATATGGATATATGGGTGACGAGAGGATTTTGGATATAGGGATATATAAGACGCGAGAGACCGAGGCTTCAATAGTGATACAGTGGTGTGGTGTGTGGGTATGTGGGGAGGGGGGAGATGGGTATGTTGCACCAGCCTTTTTGTTTTCTGAACAATAACGGATAACGATATACGAGAGGAGTCGGGTTCGAGACGATTTCTTTGCTACAAGGGGTTGTTGGTTGATGTCTAGGGTTGATTGATTTGAGCTTCTAATGGGGAGGGGGATAATGGTGGTGGTGGTGGGCATGCGAGTAGGATGCTTCGTCTTCGCTCTTGACGGCGGGGGACCAAGGGTCGGCGGTGGTGGGAGCGTTGGAAGGAACGGTGGTGCGAGGCATGATGTAGCGGTACTGATCATCTGGGTGACGATGACGAGCGGCAGACGTAGCTGCGGAGGAGGAGGAACTAGTAGAAGTGTAAGAGGAAGCAGGATAATGATGGTGTCTTGAAGCTGAAGGAGAGACGAGTGAACCCGGAGATACGGGTGCTGGGGATAAAATGAAGTCTGGGAAAGGAGTGTAGAGGAAGAGGGCTCCGACGAGGAGGGCACTCGAGTTGGGCGAAGGATAAATAATCATTCCGGCGCCATCGATCTTGTCGGTGTTCCAAGCGGCGATGGCCACCTACGATTGAGTGAGTATGGGATAATTTTCGGGTGGCACGACGCGGAACTCACGGTCTGAGTTTCGAAGAGAACCCTGGACAACGAACGAAAGTTTGCTTGGTTGACGGTATTGGCGTTGGGATCGCGAAGCCTATCAGCCATGAAGGTACATAAAGGAGGGTTGTTGCGCCTGATCCAAGCCTGGAGGTCGTGGAGGAGGTTGGGCTGTTCGTGAAGGATGCGAGCGAAGAATTGAGTGGGCCACAAGTCCATCCTGCTACGAGTACTTGAGAGGGTCAGCGATCACGGAAAGCTGAGGGAGGAGAGGGATACTGACTTGTCGCCATCTGTTTCTACCGCGGTGATACGGATTTCCTGGCTACTCGCCTTGTCCGACGCTCTCATGCCGCTGACGATGAGAGGGCCCCTCCATGGCCGAGATTGGGGAACTTGAGAGGAGGGCGGGGGGACAAAGGACTCTAGGTGAGTAGGCAGGCGGTAGACCATGATGGGAGATGGAAGTGGGCAGAGGAGGAGGAGAAGGAGGGATGGTATGGTTGAATATCGGTGCGAGGGGACGGGTATAAGTAAGTATGGAATATTGTCGAAGTTCTCGAAAACGGAGCCCTGAGGAGGGCCAGGAGATAACATAACCGTGGAGACGAGTCGGGGTTGTCATGACGCATCATCGGCGAATTGTCTGGCGTCGCCTCTGTTTAGGGAAAAATTTAGGTTGGGGGTCCCAAGACAAATTCTACGACATACGCCGAAAATGGAATGTTCAATAAGATCACCACAACGACGAATGCCCCTGAGCGTGTGCCTGATCAGCCCCTCGCAACGTCCGAACTTGTCCTCGTACGCATGGCGGCTCCGGTCCCCCTCCCCCACGTGAACCACGTTGCCATCCCCGCCGGACTGCTCGGATTCCCTGCTTGAAGCGTTCACAGGGTCGCTATATCGACTTTCGCTTCGTCTGCAGTCCAACACTAAATGTTTAGCCAACCCAACTTTCGCCTCTTCGCCTTGCAATTCTGCCCGCGGCGGCCTTCGGGGGCCCGGTCGTCTCTGCGCCCGGTTACAGCCAAGTAATTGTCTCGTCACCACCACCAACCGCGTCCTTCGCGTTCCTTACCCACCCCTCTCATTCTCCTCGGCTACATCACCTCTCCTAGACAACCACATCTCCTCAATTATTGACTAATTATCCCGTCCATCGCACCCTTTACCTACCCCAACCATCTTTATCCCATGATCATCTCGGAAAGCAAGTCCAGCTCCCCGACATCCCCTCTTCCTCCCGCCTTTGCCCAGCGGCAGCAAAGGCCAACCAAAGCTCCTATCATCTCCTATTCCCCTTATCAGGAACAGCTTTCATGCTTTGGACTCGAACATGGAGTACTTATCATGACCTCTTACCCCATCTTACTGGAGACCTCTTCAACTAATTCAATTCCTCGTATCTAGTCAAGCTGCCTATGGACCATCATCAGGTACCTCAGCGCCGATTGCTCGGGTTAGGCACGCCCCAAGTTACCGTTGCAACATAGCTCAAAAAGCCTCGACCCCGCCCGCTCCGTCCAACATCCCTCCTTCGATCAAGATCCATCCATACAATTACTTATCTCCTCTGGTCCTGGGGCGTACCAGGTACCAAACCTTCGTATCTTCAACTAGATCACACCTCTTTTGTTGTTTGCTGTTGTCGACAATTGGCCACGTTTCGTCCCCTCGAAACCGCAGACAAAGCTACAGCGCGAATAACAAGTTGAAGACCATCGTGTACCAATGTTCATCAAAGACACAACTGACTTTGTCAGTTATGGCTCCCCAAGAGCTTCAGCCTGGTCAGCCGTACTCACCATGATGTCTCTCCCATTCCCATGAGGCTCACCCCCATTCTTGCATTTTGAACGCACGTACTAGGCCAATTCGCCGTTCGCTTGTCATGAATGTTTCCGCATGCGCTTTCTCCGTTTGCTTTCGCGCAATCACGCAACGTACCTTCCTATCATCGGACTGCTCGATGACGAGATCCATGACGGCACCTCTCTCACCGATGGTTAGCCTATTTCTCAAGCCATGACTCATCACTCTCAACCTAAAAATTCTCTCTACCCGATGCGGCAACCACCTTACGCACCATCGCATCTTCGCGAACATACGGATACTCCAATCTCAGCCGCGTTTACTTTGTACAGCTCCTTGCCGTCGGCAGTTTCTGGGGCTCAGAGTACGTTATCCATTTTGTCTGATTTTCTTTACCGTTCATGTCTTGATGTTGACTTCAATCAGAATCGACATGTTCTGTTCTCTTGATCTAGCCTGTTATCACCCAATCGTCGCCGTTTCCTTGATCATCTTCTGCGAGAAAGCGCAAAGGAGTTACAGGCTGTGTTTTGAATTGACATAACCCTTCTCGAGGCGTGCTTCGCGGTCAGGCCACTTCGAGCGACTCCCTTCTCATCCCTGAACAACGATTCAATCTGCAACGCACCTTCAGGCATCAGGTCCTCGTGCCAACCGAGTAGACGTATCCTCGTTGAGGGATCGAGGAATCATTTCCCCATTCCCCCATTACTCTACACTCTCGAGATGCCAGAGCGAATGAGATCCGTTCCAAGACCATTCCTGTCTTGCAATGTCGCAGACTCGCAGCACGGCGTAGCGGAATTCCTCTTCCCAAAAGCAGATCCAGTGGCGTACACCTTTCCGTACACATTGATATCGACCGCATGCCCATTACCATGGACGTACACAAGGCCCCCTTGTACCATATGCACTTCACACGTTCCTCATGCTCTCGAAACGTATACTTCGATAACCCTCACAGTGAGTTCTATTCAATTTGGACCACACATGTCTACTTCTTACATACAACGCAGGAGGTAGCCCTGTCTCCCTTGGAGAACGTCATCTCAACCCTAGTTCTTATACAATCGCAATACACTACCCTCAATCCAATGAATTGAATGAACACCGCCGTACCTTCATGCTTCACGCGGTGTCCATCGTGGACTCCCCACTTCCCACACGCACTTTGCACGCACCCACACATTCAAAAATTTAAACTCCAGGTCCACTATGGACTGACATCTCGCATCAGAAAGTGGTCCCCACCCGTTACCATGAAACGCTCATTACATCTATAGGGTCGACTAGTGGCCGTCACGAACCCACGATAATATTCTCATCAAGCATCAAGCTCCAAATCCATGGCGTCAACGCATCAACTGACCTTAAGGACCGGACCATCGCGGACCCTGCCCTGAACCACGACATTGTCACGCGAATACAAGATTCGTTCTAACACCATCCTAGATGTAAGTCGACCTAAACCCGATCGTTCCGATCCGCACTTGGAAGGACTCATCACTCATTCCTAGGTGGGGAAAAACCTTTGATGAAGACTAGGGCTTCAGAAGGAGTGCCGTTCTATCCGTGCGTTTCAGCTTTCTCCTTCTCAGGTCTAGACATTTCGACCATATGCTCAAAACTGAATTCTTTGCTCCTCATTAGTCGAAGGGGTGTGCGTATCCGCAGTCACCACTTACCTATCTCTCCGTGAAGCCCAAACCTCCACATCATTTATCCATCTGGAGAAAGCCCAACGAAAGCGATGATGGATAGGGCACATCCCTGTGGCCATCACGTTATGATCAAATGTATGTATCTACTTCCTGCATGCCCCCAATCCCGGTAAAGTCGAGCCCAAGGGTACCCGCAAGCAAATCACAGTACATCGCAACCCCCGGCTCACCTTCTGACGCCTCCTTCAACGACAACGACGCGCTAGACTTTTTCTGGAATACCAAGCCATTCTTGTTGCTCGTCGACTCGAACGAGCCTCCCATGTATTCTTCTAGGGGTAGGCAAAGGGCGAGTAATTGGAATTCTTCTACGCCCATTTCCGCGGAATTTGGTCTTTCTGCTTTATCCATAGGTGCCTGTTTCCTGAGCTGGGCACCTTTCCTACCAGTACGCCGTTGGAGTCAACATTGTCTGTTTGGGTTAGACCCGATGAGTCTCTTCCCAAGGTTCACGGTTCGATTGATCTCTGGCCAGTTGCATCTCACCTTTGCGGCTCCTCGTCAACTATACATGTTCAACCGCCTTCCCAATGCCTCGTCCCTACTGGCTCTCTGGCTCTCTGGCCCTCTGACTTGACGCGGAGTTAACTCTTCCAATCGCACAGTTTCGGGCACTTTGTGTAGCTAGCCGAAAGTGCGAAGACTTTGGGTGGACCTCGGTGAATTTAGCAAGCATTCAAGGAAGGCGAAGCTACTCGGAGGATATTCCCAGAAAACCTCCGTACTCTGTGTCTTTACTCTGAAAATATTCTGAAAAGTATTTACCCGTTCACTGATAATACATACTATACTCTAGAGTGACTATGTATGAGAAGTCCGGCATAAGTAAGTCGGCGAAATGCTCTTTGGGAGAGATAAAAGCTAACACCAGGGAGGACTCGTTTCCAGCGAGCCTTCTTTTCGATTCTTGTGGGACGCCCTGGCGATCTCCTGTCCTGCGATCATGTGATGACGGCGCCTTGACTATGCCGATCGAAAGTAGGCTGGAAACCAACCTCTATGACGAGAGGATGACAATCGATCCTCTGAGAATAGAGATCGAAAGATTCAACTTGACTTCAACGTTTCAAATTACAACGTTCAACTTCCAGTGACTCCAGAGTCCAAATCAATTGTATCCATCGGGTTCCTCACGTGTCTCTGCGACCCAAGATGCTACTCGCAGGTCGCATTCTGAGCGAACGTGATTCGAACGAGCTGACTGAAGAAGCTCACGATTGCGCGCACGCATGAGGACCACGAGTTGGTGACGGATAAATGCACGGTTTCAACAAAGGTGATGAAAGCCAAAGTGTCGGCGCCCTCACTGTGTAGGTCAGTTCATGCGGTTCTCTGGCGACCTAGGCTTATATCTTTTGGTACCCAGTATCCTACACAATACATACTACACACTGGCAAAGCGGCCCGGGCGGGAGGTCGCGTTGCGAAAAGTTTTTAAAAGCCCCGGCCGAGCCTGAACTTCAGCGCCATTGGCCTCGAGGCGTATTCATCTTTCGACCGTCATGACAATCAGCATCGTCCAATGGTTGCAGTTGAGCATCCCCAACATCCGTGACATCGACCAGAAAATCCAAGATCTACAAGATGATATCGCTTTTCTACGACGCGCACGCAAATCTCGTCTTCTGACGGGTACGATCGTCGCAGAGTTTCCCGAAGACCTCTTATGCATTATATTCGGCCTAATATCTCACGATTTCGATGGAACAGTGTCTATCGTCAAGAACACCCTCGCTGTCACGCAGGTGTGTCGGCGATGGCGGACAGCTGCACTCGATTTCCCCCAAATGTGGTCTTGCATATTTAGCCACAAGAACCAGAAAATCACCGATCTCTGGCTAAGCCGTGCCGGACCAATCACGCCTTTGCGAATAATGACCGCCTCGGAGCCTTACAACTCACATGAGAGTGTTCAGCATATCCTCTCTCAATACGCCTCGCGCTTGAAAGAGATTAGTCTTCGACCGCCGACCGCTCTCGATGATCTGGAGCTACAGGTTCCTCTCCTCGAGAGGCTGACACTTTGTGGCTTCAGAGGGCCTGGGTATCAGATCAGTCATCTCCTTTCTTCGGGAGCGGCATCCGGGGCTTCGTTGCGCTACCTTTACTCATTCAATTGCTCCTTCAGCTTCAATCAGCCGTTCTTCTCTCGTCTTCGCTCCTTCATTCTCCGGTACCCGAACCCAGTTCCCTTACCCGACATGATTCACGCGCTTCGGCGTATGGAAGAGCTTGAAGTGCTATTACTGGCCCACGCTGTAGACAAGTACGAAGAAGAGGATCCGAGTTTAAAGATCGTTCTCCCCAGGTTAACCACTTTACACATCAGGGAGCAGCGGATTTCTACACTGTTGATCCTACTGCGTCTTATCTACAGCCCAACCTTAAACTCTTTCAAGGCCCAAGTCAGCGGTGAACATCCCCCAACGGATGACGTCCGGGAATTGGCTCGTCTCGCATACGGGCTCATTCCCACTACCCAACCATGGAAAGTGTGTTTTGACATGTTGCTTTCACCTTGGAGTTGGGCGCCAGTTCGAATGATGGTCAAGGTGTGGCCGGACTCCGCCAAATACCCCACTCAACTCCCCCATGATCCTCCCTTTACTGTCACTGTTACTGATTCAAGGACCTGCCAAAATGCATTCACATTGTCTTCGTTGATCCCAGTATCCTCCACGCCAGTCTCCCTTTATTTCACCGACGAAACCTTTAATTCGGATAAAAAGGTTTATACTTCTTTGGGGCCTTTCTTCAACCATCGCCCGTTTGAGGAGGTCCTTGTTGAAGAGGGCTCCTACCCATGTTTTCTGGAGCTTCTGGGACCCTCTCAAGATGGCTTGTTTTTCTTCCCTTCCTTGAAGCATCTCGGTTGGATTGAGCGTGACTATACAATTTGCTGGGATAACGCTGGGCTCCAATTAAAGGAAGCTTTGCGAGCGCGCGGAAAGATTGGCCTCGGACTTGATACGCTCAGGATATTTTTGAACTCTTCGATATTGGAGCCTGGACGACATCTTTCGGAATTGCAGACATTCTGCGCAGGGAAGCTGGACTTACAATTCGTGTGGTCTAATAGGATGCCCGCCGTTGAGGAAGACTTTTATTGACAACGTCGATCTACTATCCATAATCTATGACATCTCGTGGCAGGAGATTTTGCACTTCGCCCGCCATATTTCGTTCTTGAACTCAGCAGCTCGCCATCGACTACTGGTGGACCACCAGTGCGAAATTATAACACTCCTTCTGCGCCTGCTACATCCCTCTCGGATCGGAGGATGTGTCCGCCTTCTCATCACCGTCTCTGACCTCACCAAGTCTCCGTTGTCTCACAAAAGGTTCACCGCATCGTTTCCATCGACATTCAAAAAACCACTCATCTCCAATCATGCTCTGCATCTTAGAGCTAGCGTGTTGGAATGCATGTCATGTATGAAAAAGCCAGCCAAGATCATCTAAGTAATCGGCATACTACGCCCTTTCCACCAGTCATGCCTGAGCCTCTCCCTCTTTGCGTTTTTCGAGAGCTTCATAATCGTTATAGTAAAAGCGCTCCTTCAGCTCTTGGCCTTGTTTCTCCACTGCATCGCTATAGACTTGTTGCTCCTTGATAAGGTCATTGGGATTATCTCGTTCCTCGGTCTCTCGGGCCTCTACGCGCTTCTCGACGACCTCATAGTCGTTGTAGTAGAAGCGCTCCTCGAGTAATTCTTCGCTGCGCTTCTCCAGGAGTTCATAGTCATTGTAATAAAATCGTTTCTCTGCAACCTCCTGAGCCGCTGTCGGACAATGTCAGCTCCAACGTTGTCTACAACGGCCAACAAACATGGAACACTGACCTCGGTCTACAGCTACAGGTAATGCGGCGACGAACGACGAGGCGATGAGGATAGCAGAGGCGATGAAAGAATGGCTCAACATTTTGGTCGCTGGTCGTATGATACTGGTGGACCAAGCACCTTCAGCCGACTCATTTATACTGGTGCGACTCTCACCATATACTCCATCTTTCGGCTTTTTTAACATGATGTTCCTTGCTTTAAGGACATGCAACGCTTCCGCCCTTCAAATTGTCTGGGGTGCAAGTTTACTTGCATTTCCTCGGTACCCAGTTGCTTGGAGTTTTGGGAAACCCCTCCCAAGTCCCGGCCGCTTAAGTTCCGTCTCGACGATTGGTGCTACAGTGTCGCGAACAGGCCGTCCAAGACAACTTGATGTTCACGCTACTTCGCGATCTGTTGCTAACTCTTCAACTCGGTCATCGGTCATCGGAGTCGGGTATGCATCTTCGCTTCAAGCCTCAATCCCTCCACTTTCCAAGACATACTTAACAGGAATGGTACCCACCATAGCACGATGCCTACCTCTGGAGTCATGGGTTGATAGCTATGTTCCTGCCCGGCTTCCTGTATGCTTTCTCCTTGTCATCATGAATCAAATCTGACCGTCCGATGTACTTTATCAGGCCGTACAATGCACCCGTGCCTAATTCTAACTTCCCTCTCTGAAGGTCCTGTCGCTTGGCGGACAGTCAAGTCTCTAATCAGCCTGGAACCATACGGGAGTCCTAAAGGAATCATGCAATATTCACATCGCCTTCAGTATTCGATGTTGAAAGTTGTCAGGGTTTGCTAATTAGTACTTGCATAGGTTCCGAACCAACCGGGCCGTATCTAGGAGCATCCATCTGGGAATTGGGGGTGGACGTGGGCGAGGACGTTGAGCGGAGTGAATGGGGTCGATACTAAAGTTTGGCGATAATGACTGCAGGTTGCGTGTTAGTAAGAATATTGGGTGATGAATAAACTCAAACCGTATACTAAACCCTAGGTCGACGGACGTGCGTGTCCGTCAGTACGACCCTATCCTGCGACAGGGGCCTCTGATGCTCTTCCTACCGGCTGTCATCGTCCATGGCAGCGCCAGCGCAACGACAGAGCTTTCCCGCTGAAAGCATGCTCGAAAATTGCTACAGAAAATACCCTTTAAGGCTGTCTCCAGTCGTCTGCTCTCACCTCACTACACTCACATAGAAAACGAACCATGAAGCCTCCATGTTTGCTCAGCGTTTCGCTGCTACTTTCGACGCTCGGTCTGGGACTTGCTGTCGATCTCGGAGAGCTGGACGACTCGATATACGTTCCTAATGCGTACATGGTGGAGATGGATGATCTGGCAACGCTGCAGAGGCGGGATGACGAGGTGCATGTCTCTACTTTTCTAGCTGAAAACGAGGCTAATATTGGAGTTTTGTATGCGCTAGCCTATACACGACTATGTTTATCGACATATGCGGCGGAGGGGGATAGGCTTTGATGTAAAGCACGAATACAATGCTCCAGACATCATGGTGGGAGCTTCGATGAGGTTACAAGTACGTCGTCCATCCTTTCTCCTTCATCATGTGCGCCCTAATTTCTTTCCTCAACCAAGTCCGCAGACGTGAGTAATAGACCCTCGAGACCGCCTTTTTCTGAGTCTCAACTGCTGCTTAGGACATTCATTCAATTTCAAACATACCTGGCGTCAGGCATGTCCAGCCTGTACTACGTATACGCCGCCCAACGTCAGTACTTCCACCTCCGTCATCAGCCTTCTTTTATCTTAGGTTATGTCAATAGACCTATCACAGACATTCCCGTCACTGGTCCAGAAGACCCACACGTACCCTCAAACGCTCTAAGCACACATATAATGACAGGCGTTGATAAGGTCAACGCGCAAGGGTATTTCGGGAAAGGCGTACGCATAGGGATCGTCGACACGGGAATAGACTACACACATCCTTTCCTCGGCAAGAAATTGGGAAAGGGAAACAAAGTCATCGGGGGTTATGATTTTGTTGGAGATCGGTATAATGGCACGAACGAACCGGAACCAGATGATGATCCCTTGGATCAGTACGTCTACCTATCCTCCCTTCGAGCTTACTTTTTAACGTTTATTCAGGTGCTCGGGACATGGGACGCATGCTGCGGGTATCATTGGTGCAAACCCCGGGAATCCGTTTGGTATCCAAGGGGTGGCGTATCAGGCTTCGCTTGCTTCGTACAGAGTTTTCGGGTGTAATGGCTCGACGAGTGATGAGCGTAAGTGGTTATACTCATTCCCTGATACTGTTAAGCTTATTGCGGACCTTCTGCTTATAGTAATCATCGATGCACTGATACGAGCGTATAACGACGGTATGGACGTTATCACACTCTCCCTCGGAGGCGTGGATGGGTGGACGACTGGTGTTGGGTCGGTTGTTGCGAGTAGGATTGCCCAACATGGGAGAGTCGTCACTGTTGCGGCGGGGAATGGTAAGTCTTTCGTCTCTACGCACGCGTCATTCTATCTGACATCCGCCATTTTTCTAGAGGGAACTGTTGGCTCGTGGTATACATCAAGCCCCTCCAACGGTCGAGCGACTATATCCGTTGGGAGCGTGGATAAGTGCGTTGCGTCGCCTTCAATGGCTGCAGTGACATTGACATCGCCTGATGCAGCACCGTGATACCTATGCAAAACATCACTGTCCTGGGAGCTGACCACCCTCCGATAGTACGTCTTTCTGTGCTTCCAACCTGTCTTTGTATCTAATGACAGTCTTCTTTGACCTTTTCTAGCCATATCTCCAAGCTCTTCCTCTCAATATCCCAAAAGACCTACCTATCTACGCCACATCCACTCAGATATCCAATAAAAACGATGCTTGCGAGCCTCTTCCCCCATCAACACCTGATTTGTCGGGGTATGCGGTCGTCATTCATCGTGGAGGGTGCTACTTTGTACGTCCTTATCTGCCTCTCTCTGGTTCGTTCCTCACCGTGCACCTTGCGTCGTTGCGTTTGTCTTCTTGCAGACTCAGAAACTGGATAATGCGGCCAAGTTCGGAGCAAAGACATTTCTGGTATACAAGTTCGTCAACCCTTTCCCTGGACTTCGGAGTGCCGCTGCTCACTTCTTTCCTTCAAAAGCTCGGACGACGGAGAGTTCTCTGGTATCGCTGTCGGGAATTACACAGCTGTCCTTATAACGGCTGATGACGGTAAATGGGTAAGTTTCCCTCAACCATTCGTTCCCATCCCTTTTCTCACCGCTCTCCAGCTTGTCAACCAATTTATTGCCAAAACCCCAATCCTCCTTCACTTTCCACCTGAGGGTGCCCCACATAACATCCCAGATCCCAAAGGCGGGCTCACCTCGTCGTTTTCGTCTTATGGCCCGACGTACGACATGTACTTCAAACCCGCGTTGGTAGCACCGGGAGGGAATATTCTCTCGACCTTCCACACGAAGAATGGAAGTTGGGCTGTGCGCTCGGGGACGTCGATGTCCGCGCCTTTCGTTGCGGGCGCTGCTGCGTTGTTCTTGGAAGCAAAGGGTGTGGCGAATGGTGCGGGGGGGAAGAAGAGAAAGGAGGTTGTGGAGTCGATGAGGGATTTGTTGCAGACGACGGCTGTGGGTGTCCTGGCGAATTCTTCGGCGGAGAGTTTGTTCCAGACGGCGACGCAGCAGGGTGCGGGGCTTATACAGGTGGACAGGGCGATCGCGACGAAGACGATTGTGAGGCCTGGACAGTTGATGTTGAATGATTCGGTTAATTTTGCTCCGGAGTGAGTTCATTTCGAGTTTTTTTTTGTGTGGGGCTGATCTTGGGGTTAGGCACACTATTACTGTTACGAACACGGATACGGTGCCCGTTTCTTATGAACTTTTTCACGTTCCTGCTGGGACGGCGTTGACGATACAACCCGTAAGCTTCCCTCTTCTCCCTTGTTCAATCACTTGACACGAACCCCTGCCGTAGAATTCGAGCGAAGCTTCCTTAGCCCCTGTCCCCATCATTCCTTCCTTCGCAAACGTTGCTATCACACCAGATACACTCTACCTCCTCCCAGGCGAAACCGTCCAGGTGGCACTTTCATTCACCCCACCAGCCGACGTGGACGTGAAACGCCTACCCGTTTATTCAGGGTTCATCCAGCTTGTTTCGCCGGAAGAGACGTTGAAGGTGACGTACCTGGGTGCGGTGGGTTCGTTGAGAGAGAAATCGATCATAGATAGGACCGAGACGTTCTTTGGACCTGGAGTGCAGTTGCCCATTACGCTGGACGCAGATGGGTTGCCCCAGTTGGATGAGTGGGGATATTCGATGGCTGAGCATGACTTCCCTTCGATTGCGTATAGGTGAGCTTTTCTCTCACAACGATGCAATCATTTTGATTGCTAACGACTCATTTTTGTCGGGTAGACTGACGTTTGGATCGCCGCTTGTTCGGATTGATCTTGTGGATAAGAATTTTTCGCTTACGACGCAGATGAGGAGACGTTCGGCGATGTGGTATGATGAAGAGGTAGATGACAAGGTCCCGACGGTTGGGCCGTTGCAATCTCTGAGCTATACCCCTCGGAATGGGTATGACACGGTGGGTCCCCCCTCTTCCGTCGCCCCCTTCTGCTCTTGCTTACCCGCTCGGTTGTCAATTCACAGGAGCCTAGCCTCAATGGATACAATCATTATACATTCAGAGGCCTCTTTGCCAACCGAACGAGGGTGGAAAACGGTCAGTATCGTATATTGCTACGCACGCAGAGGGTGACGGGGGCGAAGAATGTGGATGCTGATATCGAAAGTTGGTTAAGCCCCGTTATCAACGTGAACTATGCCTCCATGTCGCTATAATTATAATTGGGACCAGTGTTGACGGAGGTTGAGAGGCATCTAATACATGGACACGCATTCCGACTGACCGCTTCTTCAACTTCCCCACTCAGGGGCTTTGGAAGGCCGGCCTCCGTGTGTTGAAGATTTACTTATCTCAGGCTCCACGTTCAGGACCGTATCACAGTGAGCTCACCTCTCCAATCTCTCTGGCTTTCTGCGGACGTAGGTGGCCATCAGCAAAAACAAAGGTCCCGTCCTGGACTCCTGGAAGTAAGTTGTCTGGCTACTTGAAGCCGACTGTCCATGGTTTCCCCACTCGGCTCGGAGAACAGGCTTGATCATGGGGGATCCGGGGCGAAGCTTGTTTATCCCCGCATGCGGCATGAGTATGAGAGGAGAACCAGCCAGACACGCGCGGAGACTCTAACCAGAAGTTGAGTAATCGACTCAGTTCCGTCCGATACTAGGGCGTCAGGCTTCAAAGCTTCAAGCTTCAAGTACGAGAATCGATGTCGGCGTCGACTTGGAACTTCGTTGTATGGCATAACACTTTTTTCCGCACAGTGCCACATAGTTGCAATTTCCTAAGGTCCTCGCGCTCGCCGATCTGCCAGCGGAGGAACTAAGGATTATTAATGTTATTAATGACCCAAGTGGTAAGTACATATACGTGTGTAATAAATGACGTAGAAGGGGAGAGTTCAAGATATGAGGCTGAGGAGACATTCTATAACGCCGCCCATGGATTCGGGGGTTTGCCAGCCTTTTGGTTGCGGTTGCGTTTGAGGTTGTGTGAGGGTGTGAGCTTTGGGATTTTTGGAGGTGGCGGTGGAGGAAGTGATTGTGGACGTGGAGGAACGGGAGAGGACATATGTGATTGTTGCGGATGATGAAGACAAGGGAAGGCAGTCGAAGTTGATGCGGATCGAAACGCAGCCGAGGAAGGAAGGCCAAAAGTTGACGAGAGCGGAAACGTGACAAGAAGCGAGAACAATTAGCGAAGGTGAGAGCTTACACAGATCAAAGACATACCGAAGCCGGAAATACCCATCAAGGCTCGGCTAAAAAAACAAAGAGCGAGAAGGTGGCAACATTGGAAGCTGCCTTCAAGAGATATCGGGAGAAAATTGATCAA
The DNA here is from genome assembly GCA_002583695.1 of Pleurotus salmoneostramineus. Taxonomy (NCBI): domain Eukaryota; kingdom Fungi; phylum Basidiomycota; class Agaricomycetes; order Agaricales; family Pleurotaceae; genus Pleurotus; species Pleurotus salmoneostramineus. Next base: position 189,563 of record BEWF01000015.1, read on the forward strand.
GGTGTTGTCGTAGAGGATCCTCTGACATGGATGTAGATGAAGCATGGGACGAGGCAAGCGACGATGAGTAGATTCTTCGGTCTTGAGGATGGGTGATCAATCATGTGTATATTATTTATGTGACAAGAATCGCCTCGCTTCGCTTCGGCTTACATAAAGAGGGTCAGTTATATTGAACAAAGACATAGAAACAATAGTAGTCCTGAAAGGCATGGGTACGGTGACAGGAAGAGTTGAGGAGAAGGGAACGGAAAAAGTTATCTCCTCACTCAAGGCTCCGATCACCGAAGGCACGGTCGTTCCGGTGTTGTATGAGCGCTTGAGCGCTGGCATGGGCAGCGAAGCTAGTATATGTTGTCCCTCAAAAGCTTCAACCCAAGGCGGGGACGTGTCGGTGTACCAGAGTCGGAGAAGTGTCTCAGAAGAGTATATGTGAAAGGTTGCAAGAGTGCTTCGCGCGATGGTTCATGATGGGGGTATTTACACCTCCTCCTCCTATTCCACCTCCTCCTCCTCCTCCAGTCAACGTGTCACTCGTCGAAGGCTTACAAAGTAGTAAGCAAGGGAGTAGGGAGTGAGGGAGAAAAGAGGTCCGGGCCGAAGGGAAAGTTGAGGAGAGACAGGGGGTGAGTGGAACAATGTATCGGAGAAGCCAAACATGTACACTCAATGAAGTGCAGTCTCTTTAAGATACGAGTAATCTTGACTCGAACAAGTATTCTTTATGGCGTGTTTGGCATTGAACGTTTGAACTACGATATCGACAGGAAGGGGGAGGGTACTCAACCAGTCAGGCGGCTACGTCGCATTTGCCCATCACCACATAGAGGGCACTTGACCATTTCCTCATAGATAGGCTGGTTACCAGCCTAGATTTGGTTGTCCATCCTGGCAAGTGGTTTGCGCGTCCGTGCAGTCTTCCCATCAGCAATAGATCCCAAATGTGGCAGGGAGGCAATATCCTTCTCGCCCTTCACAAACCCAACAATCACATCTTCCATCCACTCCTCACCTTCCCTCCACTCCCCCGCCCGTCCCCAGCCCCTAACATGCCCAACCGCCTCCTCGCTCCTCTTCTCCATTTCCATATCCTCAATCTCGTGCCCCGCGGGCACCTTCTCCAGCCCAAGCAAGTTGTAATAAACGAGCATCGAAAAATCGGACTCCAACTTGGATTGCTCCGCGCAGAACTTGCAGTACTTGAACATCATACGCAGGATGCCTGCATAGACGGCGGAGGGGCGCGGCACGTAGATCGTGACAAGGGTGCCCTCCAGGAATGCCGGCTCTAGTTCGTCTTGGGTGTAGCCCGGTAGAGATGCGGGCAGGAGACGGATGCATTGCATGCTGAGGCAGTCGGTGGCCCGCGTGACGCGATGAAGACGACTGCGTCGCAAAAAGTCGCCCTCGGCTCTCACGAGGTAGTTCGGGAGTGTGGCGACGGGGAGGTTCATTTGAGTGAGGACCGCCGAGAGCGTCTCCAACGTGTCATCCGGTACGAGGAATGTGAAGTTCTGGCGGGGTGAGCAATGTGCTGAGCCTTATAGATGGCCTTGTACACACCTTTTGTATGCGTGGAACACTCATGCGGTTGTCCAGGAGGGAACCCCAGAGTATGAGATTCGTGTGCTCGCTGAGCCTTTTCAGCGCTCTGCGGACGATTTCGTCGGTTGGCAACGAGAGTATGTCTTCTGTGAGCTGTTTCATGGTCATGAGTGGTCAAGATCACGGGCGCCAATTCACATGGCACAGGGCCAGAAAGTCCGATCGAGTGGGAGAGTGGTCCGCGGTCTCGGAACGCGGTCCTGTGGCCAAGTGTGTTACTCCTCCCTCGGCGATGCATCATTGCATTGACCAACCACCCCAGACCTCCATCATCCCCTCATCGTCACTTCCCACCGTCTTGTTGATCCACTAGAATGTACTTGAGAACCAATGAACAACGTTGTTTCCCCCATGCACGATCTGTGTGTCCTCCGCGCTTGAACAGCCACCTTTCAGCCTCGGCGGGACATCAATGAAGGCGGCGAGAGTAGTGAAGTTACACATAGAAAGCGCTAGCCTGAGGGTGGGTGCCGATCGCGCTGGCAAACATACGTTGGCCTGTCGAGGTGGCGAAGAAAGCTCAAGTGACGAATAAATTGCACCAATACGGACACACAGTCCACGGTTCCGATGCAAGATTCAATTCGGGAGCAATGTTCACGCCGTTGGCAGCTAGTGCAGCGCGCTCAATACTAGGTGCCTGGTGCAAAGCTGGAATATCTGCATATGAACAGTCAATTCAACATCATAGTCACGGGCCACTCACTTGGCGTTGGATCGCATTCCAGGACTGCGGTCCTCTCTCCCAGTCGATCAGACGTTCTCCACAGGGCGAGGTTGAACTCCGCTAGCCCCATCTGACTTTTGGATTTCAACTCCGCAAGTCCAAACAACACGGAGTTCGAACCCTGGTCTCAACCGCCTTGTTATAGTCGTTCAACGTACTATTCAATAAACGTCGCATGTGGCATTTGGCTGCCCTCTGACCATCATCTAGATTAGTCGGAAGGAGAAATGACGATTTCGCCTGAGGTAACCGAGTTTAAGTATCAGGCGACAAGCGCATAAAAAAAATCAGAGGGGTGTGTTGGGGGTGTGGAATCAGAATCTCGGCGCGAGAGACGTGCTCAAAACTGATTGAAAGGCGGCAATTTGAATGATGAGATGAACGGAGAACACAAATTGATGAAAAGGAGGATGGAAGTAACCTGCATTTTTGCTAAGAGAAATACGAATGGCATTTTATAGGGAATGAGGCCGTAAATGTAGCGGAATGGGGAGTACATAGCGGAAGATCAAGAAGAGTCCGAGGGAAAAACTTCACGTCTCAGCATGATGTCTAGTACTGGAAAGCCTATGAAAGCACCATGGACGACGTATCGCAGAACACAATGGTGAGATATGGAATTGGGGGGAGAGATAGCAAGGAGCAAAGTGGATGCAATGTGCGATCTGTCATGCACGGAGTCACAAGGGAACATTGCAAACCCAGACCAAACCCAGATGGAAGGGAAACCATTGTTTGATGATAAGTAGTGTCAATGAAAACGGACGTGTTGATTTCAGCACTATTGAAGCTCTTGAAAGACGGCAACCGCGGATGAGGGACTGAGGCGACAGGTACCCTTGGACGGTTAGAGGAGGTTCGAGGGGAAACATTTAAAACCGGGTTCCATGGCCTGCGTGAGCAATGGAGTAGTGTGCAGTGAGAAGACATATCCCAACTGGATAGAGTAGGCCAAGATGGCCGGGACCCTGGATGGCCAGGGTGGATACTTAATAATACGGAGGTTCAAACTTCGGGTAAACGATCGATTCGAAACGCTCCCAACGTAAAACGATTTTGTGCCTCGGTTCGCCGCGTAAGCCCAGGCGATAGTGCCAGCAAACAACGTT